>JAVKPL010000680.1:0-15342 GCA_032173675.1 Gastrolobium villosum
TAAATTTTTGGAGTTACCGTCATCCTCTATTTGTCGTTGGGTTAATATAATTGTCTACTTCCTTCTTCTTAATTGCTTCGTTCTTGATAGATAACTGCAGGGCCAATCAGGTATATATTTAGAGTGGAAATAATTATATTTCATATATAAATGATCCTAATTACAATAATTATAGGGTTTTATAAGAGTTATGTCGGAGGAAAAATGATTGTGTTATGTTATAGAGATTCGTTTTGTGTGCCGGAGTTTTATTTTATTTTTTTGGTGCGGGCCCCACAAAATGTTGTGTGTGTAGGAAATTTTTTGTGGTTATGTTAAATGATAGATGATAAACTCATAATTATATGGGAGTAAACAAATATTATTTGTGTAACTTGTGCAGAGTCATGGTAATGCTTGGGAGGAACCGTGAGACCACTGAGGGTCAACCCGACCCGGTCCTGACTGCATTAGCTGAGATGCAGGTGGCTAGATTAGCCGATCAGGAGGCCGCTAGATTGGCCAACCAGGCATTGATGGACGTCGTTCGAGAGGCGAACCAGCAAGCCACCGAAGATGTTCTTGAGGCGAACATGACCATGATGAGGGTCATGTTGGAGGAGATGAGGGCTGGTCGTCCTGAGGGTCAGTTCCCTCCGCCACCACCTCCACCCAGTCTACAGGACGAGAGTCAGAGCCATATGGGAGATGGCAGCCACCTGACTAGGGTGATGCAGGCTTTTCATAAGCCTGCGGAGGATGAGACGCGATTGACCGCCGGCTGAATGCTTTCCGTAAGCATAAGCCACCTTATTTTATGGGTCCTATATCTATTGCGACTGTTACGCGAAATGTAGAAATAAATTTTGTCACAAAAATCCGGATATTGATATCGGGATACGAGGTCTCCGATATCCGAATATGGATATCCAGATATGGATATCCAGATATGTCCCCGACGAATATCCGGATATTCTGGGTTTTCGATGAACAGTTTCTGTACTCTTCATATAGAAGGTTGTTATGGGTTTGTGGACCCTGGATTGATGAAGTAGAACTTCTTTAACAAATAGTTAAGACAGAACCTAAGGGATTAAGGGGCTTGTGGCATTGTAGAAAGTCTAAATGCGTAAAACGTAAATGGAAATTGTAGTTTATGACGTGAGTTTGTAGAGTTTAAATATTGACATAATTGATGGTTCAAAACATATTTTGAATCTGCTTTTTGGACTGGGAGCTTGTATGGATTCGTGGCTTGGGTAGTGAGCTTGCAAGGTAAGCTTTCGTGTCCTCGGTTTAGCCACCGTGTGGTTCCACCATACCCCATGGGGATGGTTTATATGCATGTTGTGCTTTCACGCTTTTATATTTGAACTGTTTTAAGTTGTTATGTGCAATAGCTTTTAATATGTATGTGTTGTTCCACCTAGACGACAAGACTGAGTATGTAGCGTCATACAATACAGTTACCCGAAACAGAAAGATTTTGAAATTTAAAAAGCAGAAGAATATTAAATTATCTGTTATTTCCTTATAAACAAAAATATTTCATTAAATTCCTTTTTTTATTTTTCTTTTTATTTTATTTTATTTTTTTAAATTTCTAACCGTTCGTTTCAATTTACTCTTCCAAAGTTGTATTTAGGGGTAGAAAAAAAAAAAACCCTATTTTTTTTTTTGTGATGATGTTTGAGGTTTGTACTTTGAACTTTGAAGGCATCATAGCGAATCAACAAGTCAGTTTGAGTTGGTTAATATAATTACGTACAAAATCCAATTCCATTTGATTTCCAGATACTCACTTTCTCTTCTTCTCTTAACACCATTCCAGGTTCTCTCTCTCTCTCTCTCTCTCTCTGGATTTTGTAGATTCCCATTTTACCCCTGTGTTTCACTTTACTTGTTCTGATTCTACAATTCCCTTCTGGATTCTTGCTGATTCCATTCCAACCCTTTTGTGAATTTCAAGTTTCTTTACTGTTCCCTCTACCATTTACGACAATCTTTCGTGGGTTTTCGTCAAAATTGAATTTTTACTAATGCTGTGTGTGAGTGTGCGTGACCATCTTTCTTTCTTTTCTGTTTTAATTTATAATTCTAGTTCCTTCAGTGGTTATCTCGCACTGTTTTGTGTTTCTGTCCAGAGAAAGAAAACGGGGGAAACGAAAAGTTTGAATTTTTCAATTGTTTAGTTTATTTTATTTTATTTTTTCTTTGATAAATCATCTCTTGTTTGGGTGAACGGATATGTAGAATTTTCCTGTTATGTATGTAGGATTTCATATTAGTTGATCTCATTTTTAAAATCTCTGAACTTTGTTTCCTCTTCCATTTTCTTTTCCTTCCATGCCAACAGAAGGTGAAAGAATTGGACTTTAAAGTGAGACAAACATTGTTTATTTTATTTTATTTTTGTGGGAATAATGGTGTATATTAAAGCAATTGGTTTTTTAAGAGTATGAATTGTCAAATGCCATGGTGAGAGTCACAACTGCTTCTACATTCAAGATTTTAAAATCAAGTAACAGACAAAGAGTGGTTATCACCAGTTATAAATACTTCCAAAGAAATGAGATGGGATGGCTGAGACTTGAGACCAGTTTAACAATTTACTGTCATTTTAAATTATTTCTTGTGACACCAAAAGTTCCCTTTGATAGATTAAAGATGAGATAGACGAAATAAAACATTATGGCTCTCAATAAAAAAAAGTTGGTGCTGGGAGTAGGACTGTTTGGGATTGTTAGGAATCTGTTTTGGATGTTTGTACATGTATATTGGTTTATATGTTTATTTATTTTTTATTTATTTATTTATTTATTTATTTATTTTCAACCGTTTTACATCTTTCACGTGGGTTCATCTACCACCTACCCCAATTAATTTGGGATAAAGGTGATGTTGATGTTGATGTTGTTGATGTTTGTTATTGAACCATCCATTTTGGATTGTCCTCATCAGTTTCTTTATTCTGACTTGTTTGACAGTCTAGAAGAAGGAACAAGTTTTGAAACATCTTTCTTCTGCTCACACTGTTATATTATCGTCTGCCGTCGCATGAACATGTGTAAGAAAAATCTGTTTATGCATATTTTTTATTTAAACCTCAACATAAAGATAAATTTTGATGCCTTTAATCACTTTACATAAAGCTGACAAATTGTTTTTC
Source organism: Gastrolobium villosum (assembly GCA_032173675.1). Taxonomy (NCBI): domain Eukaryota; kingdom Viridiplantae; phylum Streptophyta; class Magnoliopsida; order Fabales; family Fabaceae; genus Gastrolobium; species Gastrolobium villosum. Next base: position 3,149 of record JAVKPL010000680.1, read on the forward strand.
ATGTTGCAGGCAAAATATGCCTTTGAAGAAATCAAGTAAGTCTTGTATATCGGTTTTGTGGGATTGATTTTCAATATCCAGTTTTTTGTTTGAGCCTCTTTTGAGAAACTGAGAACCATGCTCTGATCACATAGGAATATCGAGTCCTCTATCAGATTCCATGCCTGCCATGAAAAAGGTTGTTTGGTGTTGTAATACATTTGATTAGTCCTTTTCTGTAATTCTTTAAAATCATGCAATGCAATCTATCATATTTGGATTTATTTGCGAGAGTTTATTTGAATTATAGTATTCCCCTGGCAAAGTGCTGAGAAGTTAGTTTGGAAGAATTTACTATTAATTTCCGTATGCATATTATCTATAAAGTCAACTATTGGTAAAGGAGTAAAACGTCTTTTTAGGCTTCTCCTTTCCTTTTGAATTTAAATTAGGTCACTATTGAAATTTATGAACCCTTTTTGCCTCTTTAAGAACTTGGTCTTAGTCTGTGACACATGGGAATTAATTTTTTTTTCCCAGAATTACAGCATTGGGGTGTGACCCTTGAAGCAGCGGTAAAGTTGCTCTTTTGTGATTGAAAGGTCACAGGTTTGAGTTTGGGAAATAGTCTCTTTGTAGAAATGCAAGGGCATGACTGTGTACAATCACCCTCACCCATATCCTCGCAAAGTTTGGGATAGCCTTGTGCAACGGGGTTTGCTCTATATAAATATAATTAAGCATTGTACTCTTGTGGCAACTGTTTGCAACAGATGTTAATGTACAAAGTAGCTCCTATTTCAATTTCTTTCATCTTGCTGTTTATATCTCGTTAAGTTTCTTTTTAAGATGACCTTTTTAATTAAACAATATATTTTTGTTTTGATAGGGTTGCCTAAATTTTACTTTTTTGAAAATATGTTACAGTAGTCTTTTTCTATCGTGCTTATGAGAATCCTAGTCAGTGAGAATTCCTCTTTTTAAATTGCGTTTGGGCTGTTTAGTGAATTCTTTGCCTTTTCTTTTGGACAGAATTCTGAGCAGGATCGTTTTGGATCTGTATTCAACAAGTTGGTCATGGAGCTTGGGGAACCTGTTGACTTTGAACTTCCAGATTCATTTAATAAGTCGAAGTCAAAGCCAACGTACACCTATATAAAACGCAGTATCCTTTATACATGTTGTTCAGTAATGTTAACAATAACTGAATATCTCATGTAGCACAGTGTAGCCTTTTCTTTATGACTGTATTTATGTATGTTGACCCAACAAATCTGCAATCTTCAGTTTGTAATTTCCTTATTTCTTCTGAAGTATTTGATACTATTATGCTTGGTGTGTCTTTTTACCTGTCCTTTAGTTTTAGATAATCTTCTTTTGTTGATTCTTATGAGTTTTAGATATATATGTCACTAAGAAGGTCAAGAGACGGTTTGATGATGATGGCATTTTCTGTTCGTGTACTCCTTCAACTGGATCTACTAGCGTATGTGGTAGAGATTGCCACTGTGGGTAAGTATTCCATATGCATGTACCTTACGGCATTTTTTCATTTGTTTATGCTCATTTCTAGTACATGCCTACTCCGTTGTTAGTAATGTTCCTGAATCTATCTTCATGTACTTTGGTTATAAATTTTATCATCAGCAGGCAACCGTCCAAAATCACCATTTTTCGGAAATATATTACTTTTTGTGTCTGTGAATCTGAGTGAGTATTAGTGTTTCAATGGGCTATATAGTAGTGTATTAAGTTGGGATTGCTTAAGCATATGCTAATTCAGAAATATATTACTTTTTGTGTCTGTGTGGGCTATATAGAAGTGGATTAAGAAGGGATTGCTTAAGCATATGCTAATTCTGATATTAGAATAATATCAGATACAATTATCATTATTATTGACAATGTTATTATTCTCATTGTTGACTGACCTGAACCCTGAGCAAAATTTTTTCCCAAGCTGAGTATGGCATAGAAATCATGTCACATTCTTCAAACCCCCCAAAAACATAAAAAAAATAGGGTGGTGTAGCTTTGATTGATTTGGTTCCATAAATTTAAAAAAATACTATGAAAACTTGTTCCCTGGCTGAAAGGGCTATTTCCTTGGGCTATCACACTGGTGATTAGCCCTGGTGCAGTGGTGTTATGTTTAAAATGAAAAGTTATTTTTTCTAGAATTTGCTGCTGCATCTAGTATAGATTTTGTTTGTTTTATTTAGCGCACAAAGGCTCCGCTTTTTTACAGTATATTATTACAGATGCAAATATATCAACATAAATCTGCAGTCCTATTATTCATTCATTATGTTGACATTCCCTATAGGATGCTTCTGTCTAGCTGTTCTTCAGGCTGTAAATGTGGGAGCTCCTGTCTTAACAAACCATTTCAGCATCGTCCACCGAAAAAGATGAAATTGGTTAAGGTATAATTGGGTTTTTTTTTTTTTTTATAATATAAGTTTCTTTCAGTATTTTCTCTTCCAAAATAAGGATTCTATTTAGAGACATTTGAAATGTTAGCTTGGTTTTGCTTGTACACTGTATTGGGCATGGTCATCCAATTTGGGTACTCTTCATGTGCTCCATCTTAAATTTGTGTTCATATTGCAATGCATATCTTTACTATTACAGGAGGTACCTGCCTTCTTTTTGTCGTGAAAGTTCCTTTATCCTTATTCTATTCATTTTTGTTAAACCAACTCATTGAAACTGGAGTAAACTCTCAATTTGGTCTTTCAAAGATTAAGGTGTCGTCACATTAGTCCTTCAAAGATTGTTGTCATTAAATTAGTTCCTCAAAGATTAAAGTATCACCATATTAGGTCATGCAAAGAATTTTTCACCAAATTAGTAAATATACATAATCATCACCAATGGAAGACTAAAGTGGTGACATAAAAGGACAAATTTGGTGACAATTTTGTACCTATGAGGGACTAATTTGGTGAATTTGTTTTTGGAAAACTAATACAATGAATGACACTTTAATCTTTGAAGGACTAATTTGGTGATAAAAATCTTGGAGTACTAATGTGGCAACACTCCGATCTTTGGAGGACCAAATTAAGGGTTTATTCTAAAAACTATATGGTTATAAAGGTAATTTCAATAAAATTGATTATTATATTCCTTTCTGAATCCACTTTCCTATTTTCCTCCCCATTATCAGCAGCACTTCTCTATCATCCCAATACCCCGACCTTATTTTTGTACACATATACAGATCTATGCTGATATTCTATCTAGGTTTTTTGAAATCATATAATCACTTGCATTTCTCTCGTAATATCTACACTTAACATACTGAGTTTTAATGTATTTCTTGTAGACTGAGAAATGTGGTTCTGGAATTGTGGCGGATGAAGATATCAAGCTTGGGGAATTTGTTATTGAATATGTTGGAGAAGGTGAGATAATTGTTTTTCCTATCTACATCTATAAAATGAGATATTTTTTTATTTATTATTCTTTTAAAACCTACTTATGAATGTTCGCTCTTTCTATAGTCATCAATGACCAAACATGTGAAGATAGGCTTTGGGATATGAAACGTCGTGGGGAAACTAACTTTTACTTATGTGAAATCAATCGAGATATGGTGATAGATGCTACATATAAGGGCAACAAATCGAGATATATCAATCATAGTTGCTGCCCCAATACTGAGATGCAGAAATGGTTGACTACTAATTGTTTTATTCATATGATCTTGGAGTAATATTTGTTATGTTATCCTACATTATTTGATAGAGTAGGTACGCACTTCGTCTAACAAGTGCCTTTTTCTTTTTTCCCCGTCTTAAGGATAATTGATGGTGAAACCAGAATTGGCATATTTGCAACTCGTGACATACAAAAGGGCGAGCATCTGACTTATGATTACCAGTATGAGCACTTCACTTGCCTATTTCTTTTATTACACCCTTATAATTGAACTATATCTTCTATATTAATAGATATGCCTCTGGAAAGTTTTGGGGTCTTTGGTGTCTCCAAAATATGATGCTAGTAATGGCAGTTATGGTGGATTCTGAGTTTCTAACTATATAGCAGGTTTGTTCAATTTGGTGCAGATCAAGATTGCCACTGTGGTGCTGTCGAGTGTAGGCGTAAGTTAGGTGTGCGACCTACCAAGCCTAAGTCTTCAGATGCTGCGTTAAAATTAGTTGCATATCAGGTGGCTTCATCTTCTCTTAAATAGCAATTATATCCGGAGTAGATATATCACTCGAATTCTCTATGGACTGTTCAGAAATATCAAAGTACTAAACCAAACTGAATTTCAGCGTCTTTCCAGTATTTAAAAACTTTGCAAGCTTATGCTTTTGAATTGGTTAATAAATACATTTATACTTTGTCAAATTTTCATTAGATTTGTGATTACGAAATGCATCTACTTTGTGTTTTCATTGACTTATTTTTTCATCATGATTTTTTTGGACTTTAGCAATGGTGTCACTATCCTCATGTATTTGCTGAATGGTTTTTGGGTATACTTGAGGATTGTAAATATATTGATTAGTGAAGACAAAAGAAAAAGCCTTTTCTGCTCTAAACTAAAATTCCATAAATGTCTATAATTTTGTAATATTTTAACTTAATCAGACTGTTGTAGGGTGTAAATATATCAGTTTAGATTACTCTAGTAAGTTGCAAATTTTAATAATCAGTGGTAACTAGCTTTGCTCGTATTGCCTTTGATTTGTGAAATACTTTTGAGGGACAGTCAATTGGTTGGTAGGATACCACTTTTCTAGAATCATACAACCCAAGAAGCTCTGATATACCGATTGTTAGAGTTTATAATATAAACCATTAAAGAGACCCTCACCCTAAAACTTAAGCTTTTAGGTTGAACTGGTTCTTTACATGGTATCAGAGCCTCGTGTCTTGGGTTCAATCCTCACCGCTCCCACTTTCTCTTGTGGAATTTCTTAGCACAGGTAGGCTGGACCTGATGCATTATCCACCTTTCAAGCCCAATGGGCTCTCGTGAGGGGGCGTGCCCTCACCTTACAGCTTAAACTTTTGGGTTGAATTGGTTCTTTACACCAATTTTACCGTTGTATCCATATTTTATCTTTTCAGGTGTACTTGCTTCTGCATGCATATCAATTCCCTTTTTTTATTTTTTGGGAGAACTATTAGCAGGTTCCATATTAGGCACCACATTCCATTTTGGTGTTGTATGTACATTCAAAATTAATTATTTCGCAGAAGAATAACCTCCTGTAGATAGTGGTTATTTCGTTAAAAAGATGTGAGGTTAGAGGAATATAAACATAATAGCACATTCTTTACAATAGAATAACCGCACTTGTTGTGGTTAGTTCTTACTGTGTTTTCAACAGTGTTTATTCCGAGGTCAAGTTGTAAAAAATGATGCTTAAAATCAGGCGCCAAAGTGGAACTTATTTTTTTCAATCTAAAGAGGGTCGTAATGGGTGAAACTCATTACAAAATGTTTGAAACATTTGTCAAAGTATTTTGAACTCTGATAATTGGTTATGAATTGCTTAATACAAACCAAATTATGTTCGTGGAGTAGATAATTTTATGTGTTATTTAAAATAACCATATCATGTGAGATGATCATAACCATTCATGAACAGATCAATGAAAATGATTTTGTTATTCCCTATTGTAATATTTTTCTCTTTCGTCTCTCATCACCATTGATTTGTTTATTAATGGTTAGTATCCGCTCACATGATATGGTTATGTTAAATAACTCGTGAGAGGATCCATTCGTGTTTGTAACCTATCAAATGAATAAATCTGTTAGACTTTCAAAGAAGTCATGGAGGAGAGAGAAGAGAGAACGAAAGTGAGAGGAAGAAAGAGAGTAAAGTGATTCGATGCATTACATGTGTTACACAATGGTCTGATATAGACCTAAGAATATGCCACGTCATCTGGTTCTGTTACAACCAGAATCAGTTAGCTAAACTGAACAAGATGCTAATTACAGAAATGACCTTATGGCTAATTACAATATTACCCATGTGTACAGCTTTTACAGCTGTACACCTCATCTATTCTAATATGCCCCCTCAAACTCAGGGTGGATGGAGATAACTAAGAGAGTCCACCACCTTGAGTTTGTTCCTTAAAACAGCAAACCTGGATGCAGATAAGCTTTTAGTAAGAGTATAAGCAACTTGATCCAAGGAAGGAATGTGGCAGACTTGGATTTCTTTAGCAATAACACGTTCTCGTACAAAAAATATATCCAATTCCATATGCTTTGTCCTAGCATGAAGGACAGGATTGTGAGACAGAGAGACAGTACTCAGATTATCACACAGAATGAGAGGAGTGCCAAACTGAATTTGGAGCTCATGAAGAAGAGACTTGAGCCAAAGAACCTCTGCTGTAGCTAGAGCAAGGCTACGGTACTCAGCCTCAGTACTAGACCTTGCAACCAAATTTTGCTTCTTGGACCACCATGACACCAAGTTAGAACCAAAAAAGATACATGCTCCTGAAGTTGACCGTCTATCATCCGGGTCACTAGCCCAATCGGCATCACAAAATGCAGTTATAGAGAATAAGTGACTTGGATGACATGGCTGCAACAGCATACCATGATGCAGGGTGCCATTCAAATAACGTAAAATCCTCTTGACTGCAGCCCAATGCTCTTCAAGAGGTTGAGCCATAAATTGGCAAGCTCTGTTAACCGAATAACTGATGTCAGGTCTAGTAAGTATAGCATATTGGAGGGCCCCAACAATGGAGCGATAGAAGGATGGATCTGAGTAGTAATTGGACCCATATTTGGAGAGTTTGCAGCCAGATTGAAGTGGTGTAGAAACACCTTTGGCTTCGGCCATGTGAGCTCTACCAAGAAGATCTTTAATATATTTGGACTGATTAAGAATCAATGCTCCAGAGGGTGTTCTCTGAACCTCAATACCAAGAAAGAAATCGAGAATCCCAATGTAACACCCCGTTCTAGAACCGGTTTGTTAACATCAACTTATGATATTAAGCGCAGTTACAATCACATTGGTGCAATTAAAATCCGGTTAAATTTTTCTTTTAAAATAAGCCGAACTAAAATTACCCAATTGCGTGACCATAACCATAATACATTGCGGAATAAAATAATTAAAGCTTAATACCATACTCTCATTTCATTTATTACGGTCTCCATTTGTCCATTATCTTATAGGATTTTTTATTATTTACGCGTGGGTTCAAACCGCGCTCAAATCGGAGCACCGTAGCCCAATTTATGAGGTTTCTAAGCGACAGGTGCTGAAACGTCAGATCCTCTACGCTTCAAGCGTAGAACTCTACGCTTCAAGTGTAGAACTCTACGCTTCAAGCATAGAGGAGATTAATGGGACAGTGGGTCTACGCTTCAAGCGTGGATCCCACGCTCCGAGCGTGGACAGTCTGGAGCAAGCACCCAAAACAGGGCAGTTTGACCTACCTGTGGTGTTTTAACCATAACTTGAGTTATACTTATCCAAATTACACAATCTTGGTCTCTATGGAAAGCTAAGAAACATATCTACAACTTCCATCAAGACACAAGGGTCCAAATCCATCGTATAGGATACGAAAATTGGACAACAAGACATACCTTTGTTTTAAATTGGTTTTCCAACCTAAAGGTCTTCTTTCACCTAATTTACATCATATAATCCTTTTAATACATGAATTCTAGTCTCTCTAGATACTCATACACAAGAGAAGCATGCATATCATTTCATCATATATGCAAATACCCAATAATTACAACTTTACATCATGTTTACAAGTTTCAATTACAAATCATGGGACTTAGTTACAAAACACTATGATCACTCCTTGGCTCCCATCAACAAAAGAGATACCAAAAGCATGAGCATAGGCTAAGTCCACCCAAATAAATATAGCATGCATATGACAATTGATTCTCATTTAGCAATCCTATACATGTGAACTACAAAATAGCATGCTTAATCAAATGATACGATATCTTCATATGCCCAATCACTTCAAATATGGCCACTTGCCATCAGAGGCTCCTGCAGCATCCTTTCCTGAAAGGGGGGGTCCCCAACCACACGGGGTGAGATATACGAATATATCCAGTAAACCACGGGTCCTTGGAGCATCTCTCCACCCCATAGTTCAATAACAGTGTAATAGCAATGACAATAATAATGCAGCAAATACATATTCATGCAAGTGTACACAACATCTCCAGGAGAAATCCCTCGAGCTCTCGAGCTCTCCTAAGGATACTCAGATGCAAATAGTCCTACTGGCCAGCTAAACTACCAAGTATGATTTACGCATCGTCATGCTACATACCAACATAAGGAATATTTCTAGGAATATTTCTACTTCCATTTTTATATTTTGGGTACTTTTGTCTACACCCATTTATACCCCTTAATTTTCACAGAGTACACTTTTTACCTCAAAAGTGACCCCAATTAATTTGTTAGGGATTTTACTTATTTTTACTCACTAATACATGCTTAATTATCTAATCACATGTATTTTTCTAATTAATTATATTGGGCTATTATACCCAAGGTCCGTGAGAGCAAACTCAGAATTAAGTTTCTGAATAAGAATCTGAATAAAGCTGGGGTCATTGCCTGTAATGATTATATCATCAACATAAACCAAGAGAAATATACATTGTGCTGACTTCCTGTAGATGAACAGTGAAAGATCACATTTACTAGCAATAAATCCAAGATGCATTAGAGATGTCTTGAGTTTATCAAACCAAGCTCTTGGTTCCTGTTTTAGGCCATAAAGGGCTTTATGTAACTTACAGACCAGAGATTTATTGGGGGACTCAAAGCCAGGAGGCTGTTGCATGTACACTTCTTCATCAAGAGTGCCATTGAAAAAGGCATTATTGACATCTAGTTGCCTTAATGTCCAGCCAAAGGAGATAGCAATAGTAAGAATAGTTCGGATAGTAATAGGCTTAACCACTGGGGAAAAAGTTTCTGTGTAATCAAACCCAGCTTGTTGATGAAAACCTTTGGCCACCAACCTAGCCTTATACCTGTTGAGGGTGCCATCGGAATTTTCTTTAACACGAAAAACCCACTTACAACCAATGGCAGTTCGGTTGGGAGGAAGAGAAACCAAAGACCAGGTTGAGTTAGCTTGTAGTGCACATATTTCGGATTTCATAGCAGCAGACCAGTTGGGATTGGCCAAGGCTTGTTTTATTGTGCCAGGTTCAAGAGAAATGGACAAGATTTGTGAGTGGGGAACAGTCTTGGAGCGGGTAGTAATAGTGTGAGAAGGTGAAATATGGAGTGGTCCAGAGGGTATATATTCTGAACCAGAATCAACCGAAGAAGGAGAAGAAGAACTAAAGGAAACAGGGATAGGAGAATATGAACCTGAAGATGCTGGAGTTGAGACTGACTGAGAGGTGGAAGAATTGCTGTGTGAAGGTGACATTGGAGAATGAAGACAGACCATGGTTGGAGAATGATGAAGAATCTGTTGGTGCTATAGTGCATGGTGTGGATGAGGTGTTGCTGCTGGATGCTTGGGAACTTTGAGTGTTCAAACCCTGTGTTGGTGAGAGCAATGGACGTACAAGAGCATTAGACTTGACATGTGAGTCAACCAATGGAATCAAATTAGAGACTGAAGGAGAAGAGTGAGCTGTAGCATGGTTGGATGATGAACTGTACCAGATAGGATAAGGGAACTTTGTCTCATTAAAGAGGACATCTTTAGAGACAAATAATCTGCCAGATGAGTTCAAGCACTTGTAGCCTTTGTGAGTAGGAGAATAACCAAGGAAAATACACTCACTGCTCCTAAAGTCCAGTTTGTGATTATTGTATGGTCTTAGGAAAGGGAAACAAGCACACCCGAAGACCTTGAATGACTTGTAGTCAGGCAATGTTTTGTGTAGTTTCACAGAAGGAACCTCAAAATTCAAGGCAGCAGTAGGAAGAGAATTAATGAGATACACAGCTGAGATAAACGCATGATCCCAAAATTTGATGGGTAGAGATGCATGAGCAAGCAAGGTAAGACCAGTTTCAACTATATGACGATGCTTTCTCTCAACAACACCATTCTGATGATGAGTGTGAGGGCAAGCAACTCTATGGATTATTCCCAAGTTTTTAAGGTGTTGATGGAAAGGTCTAAACTCTCCACCCCAATCAGTTTGAAGAGCTTTAATAGTTGACTGAAAATTGTTTGATATAAGGGCATGAAATTGATTAAAAACAACCAATGCTTCAGATTTTTGTTTTAGGGGATAAACCCAAGTGTATCTAGTGTGAGCATCTACAGAAGATATGTAGTAGGTGAAACCCATTGAGGACTTGACAGGAGCTGGACCCCACAGATCACTAAACACAAGATCAAAAGGTTTTTCATAAACTTTGGTAGAAGGACCAGAATGTAACCTATGTATTTTACCCAAACAACATGCAGAACAAAAAGGAATGTCAGTTTTATTAGACACAGGAATATTACAGGACTTTAGAACAGAATTCAGAGCCTCAGTGTGAGGATGACCTAGTCTACAATGCCAAAGAGAGTACATATAGTTTGATCCTACAGTGCTTGGAAGGCTACTGACTTTATTAGATGTGTTTGGTGTGAGTACATTGGTGAGAGGGGTATCAGTACAAGCTAAACCACTGTAACTAGTACATAGAGAATTTTGACTACAAGGAACTGAATTGAAAGCAGGAACAGAAGCACACTGTTGGCTTGATGGCTGATTTGAATTGGAGTAGAGATTGACTCCTTGAAAACTGTACAATCCATCAGTTCCCAAAGCACCTTCCAGCAAGACCTCATGAGATACCTGGGATTTGACAAAGCAAGTGAAAGGGTGAAACTCAAAATAAACATTGTTATCTCGAGCAAATTGACTTACACTAATGAGATTTTTGGTTATGGAAGGAACAAGTAATAAATTGTTGAGATGTAGGTGAGTATGTGGTTTAAGAGGAGAAGAAAAGGAAGAGCAACCCGTAGCATTGACTCTCAAACCTTGGCCGTTTCCTATGTAAACCTGGTCTGCTCCTGATAGTTGTGTGCTTTGTAGAAGATTTTGAGGATTGGCATTCACATGGTGAGATGCACCTGAGTCTGGATACCACTCCATGGGCTGAACATTTGAAGGAGTTGGTAAGAGTCCTTGTCCTTGAGATTGTGAAGCCATATTGCAAAGTTGTGAAGCATGGTGATGAGGCTGATTTGTAGTCAACAAAACTTGAGACTGGTTGACAGTAGCAGGCCTGTTGTACTGAAAAGACCTCTGAAACGAGGGCTGTGGTTGTGGAAAGAACTGATGAGTTTCTGGTGATGAGAACTCAGGCACAAAATTTTCATCAAATCTATGCCAGCAACTTTGAACTCCATGTCCAAATTTGTAACAGAGTTGACATTGAATGTTGCTTCGTCCTCTGCCTCTTCCTCCTCTGTTACTCCTACCATAAAACCTTCCTCTTCCTCTTTCATTATTTGTATTATAGGATCTTTGAGGCTGACTTGCTTGAATAGGATCAAAGGGAGGTCTCATGGCTGTTGAATCAGTCCTTAAACTTTCTTTTGGATCAGAGGATACCTTCTGAACCACATTGACAGTCATCGAATCTGAAAGAAGAGTTTCGTTCTGTCTGGCAAGCATCATTTCATAGGACATCAGTTCAACACGTAAATCATTGAGCGAATATGGATTTTCTCGAACTTGAACAGCAGTAACAAACGCATTGAAATCAGGAGGAAGACCAGCTAAAATCAGTTCAGTTTGTTCTTCAACTGAGATAGGGCTTTTGATAGCCTTCAACTCATCACAGATGGTTTTGACTCGACGAAGATATTCAGCAACAGATCTGCCACCTTTCTTGATGGTGCGAAGCTCAGATCTGAGTTGATGAGTTTTGGATTTCATCATACCTTGGAAAAACTTGTGGATTTGCTCCCAGGCTTCGTATGCATGAGAGACACCAAGGATCTCGTTCAGAATTTCTTCTGAGACAGTGGACAGAATCCGTGAAAGAAGCATTTGATCCTGACGTATCCACTCAGTGTAAAGTGGATTAACAACTTCATCAACACGATCTTGCTCAGACTCGAACCGAAGCGGTATCTTTGGGTTAACAAGGAAGTGCTGGAGTTGATGAGATGTGATTACTGGTTCTACAACTTGATTCCAGATTAGGAAGTTGTTTTCTGTAAGTTTGACTGAGATCTGATGAGTG
>JAVKPL010000681.1:0-15316 GCA_032173675.1 Gastrolobium villosum
TCCAAATTTGCAAAGTTCCTTCATGATTGCACCTATTGGATCTTGGAGGCTCAGGCCCTTGGTTTACATGGAACGGACCAAAATTTCTGCATCTTGATCGAGTTTTCAAAAGGTTATACCGTGCCTGGATGGATGGAGATGCCCTTTTCGATTTTAGCTTGCATGGATGGAGCATCACAATTTTAAGAACTTCTTGGCCAGCTGCTGGAAGGATGTAAAAGACACAAGAACAAATTTACATGATCTGAAACCAAGTTTAAAACTCTGGAACAAGACAATCTTTGGCAATATTTTCAATAGGAAGACCAATTTACTGAGCAGTATTGAAGAAATTCAGAAACAAGCTGATTATTGCAACAATGTGGCACTTCAATCAAAAGAGAAGGAGTTTAGACGCGATCTGGATTCGGTCCTTCTGCAAGAGGAACTTCTATAGTTTCAAAAGTCAAGGATGAATTGGATAAATGATGGTGATCGAAATACAAAGTTCTATCATATCAAAACAGCAAATAGAAGAAGTTCAAACAAGATTCATGAAGTAAAAAACAATGATGGGACTTGGGTCAGGGATATTAATCAGCTTCATCACTTGGTGACCGATTTCTATCGCAAGCTTTTTTGTGAGGACGTACAAAACCGTTCATGGGTGGAAACAAAGACTGTCAAATGAGAAAATCACAAAAGCCGTGATCAATATCAATGGCTCAAAAGCTCCAGGGGAAGATGATTTTCCAGCTGCTTTCTTTCATAAGAATTGGGATATTCTAAAGGCCAATATTTTTAAGGATGTTCCACAATCCTAGTCTAATTTAGTTAGTGAATAAAACTCTTTTGGTGCTCATTCCGAAAGTTAAGAGACCTGAGAGTGTTAAGCAACTCAGACCAGTCTCTTTGTGCAACGTCCTCTACAAAATTCTTAGTAAGATCCTGGTGAATAGGTTGAAGCCGTTAATGGAAGATATGGTGTCTCCATATCAAGCAAGCTTTGTTCCTAAACGTCATATTCAGGACAACATCATCATCACTCAAGAATTGATCCATTCAATGCGCAAGATGAGAGGAAGAAGATGCTTCATGGCAATTAAAATTGACTTGGAAAAGGCCTATGATAGGCTAAATTGGGAATTCATCCGACAAGTTCTTCAGGAAATTAAGATTCCACAATGGCTATCAAGGCTTATCATGAATTGCATTAGTTCTGGTAAAGCCTCAGTCCTCTGGAATGGAGCTGTTGCTGGAGACTTCATTCCTTCAAGAGGAGTTCAGGGAATCCTCTTTCCCCATACATTTTTGTCCTTGCCATGGAAAAACTTTCTCATATCATCCAAGATAAGATTGATAATAAGAAATGGATACCAATCCAGGTGGGGATTAAAGGTCCAAAGATTGCTCATTTGATGTTTGCTGATGATCTGATGTTGTTTGCAGAAGCTTCACTAGATCTAATCAACATTATGTTGGAGTGCTTAGATATGTTTAGCTCCATGTCTGGTCTTCAGGTTAGTATCCCCAAATCCAGTATCTTCTTTTCTGAGAATATGGATCCCATTATTGCAGAAGACATCTCCAAAACTTGTGGCTTCAAGCAAACTCATAACATAGGACGCTACCTTGGGTCCATGATGAAGCATGGTCGAGTGACTGAAGACCACTATGTTGATGTAGTGGAGAGGATTCGTAACAAGCTGGCTGGTTGGATCAAACAAGTTCTATCATTTGTAGGTCGTATAACATTGTCTAATTCGGTTATATCAGCTACACCTGTCTGCCAAATGCAAAACAGTTTGCTTCCTGTGAACATTTGTGAGGAAATAGAGCGATTGCAACGAGGCTTTATTTGGGGTGACACTACTGATCATAGGAAATCTCACCTTGTTGCCTGGGAGCAGCTTTGCAAGCCTAAGAGTATGGGAGGGCTATGGGTGATTAACCTCTGTGACCAGGTGTCCTCTTAATATCTTGCTCTTTTGCCGAATCAGGTTTCGGATACCTTCCATAAACAGTCTCGACCCTCTTGCATTGGGTCACCAAGTCAGCAAAGTTTCGTACCGCAGTGTTTGACATCCTCTTAGCAATCTTCTCACTCAGCCCTCTTTGGAATTTAGCTGACAAGAACTCCAGAGTAGGTAGAGTACCTCCATAATTAGCAAATTTCACAAGTTCATTAAATTTTGCCACATAGGCATCCACAGTCATGACTCCCTGTACAAGGCTATCAAACTCACCTTGCTTTGCCTCCCGAACATCACGGGGAAAATATTCTTCATGAAATAGACCTTCGAACATTGTCCATGAAATAACCTCACCCTGAATAACATATGGGCGAGACACATTGTCCCACCACTCTTGGGCGTCACCCTCCAACATATAAACCGAATACAACAATTTCTGCGGATCTTGGCATCTCATCACTTGGAAAATCTTATCCATTCCCCTCAACCAAGCAGTAACCTCCTTTGGGTCCCTTGACCCCAGAAATGCGGGTGGCTTATGCTTCCTGAAAGATATGAGCCTACGCTCATCATCAGCGTTATCAACAACCTGCCCCGCAGCCCTAGTGGATTGGGCAACAGATGACGGATCAGGAACATAACTAGGGTCAGTAGTATGATGACTAGCCTCACCAGTGTGGTGACTAGCCCCACTCTCCCCCTGTTGAGGAGTAACAGATGGCGTCGGTGTAGGAGTCACCGTAGCCGTGTGTGGAGGTGAATTATCCCTCCTAGGACGATCTCTATCGGCCCTCATCTCAGCCATAAAGGCCTGCATCATATCCTGATTAGTCTTCATCAGGTTTTCAGTCATGTTTCTATTTGCAGCCGTCTCCGCCTGCAGAGCATTCAGGACTGCAGTGACCGGATCCGGTGGCAAAGGACCTGCACCACGTGCCCCACGGCGACCACGCGCCCTACTCATGATATCTGTACATGTAACACAAAGGAATGAGTTGATCAGACCCACACTGAGGAATCACATATACATTAATCATAAATAGTTCACAGATAGCTATGGCACACAAGATACAACATACACAATCAGAGTTTCCCTCACAAAACTGCTCTGATACCATAAAATGTAACAGCCCGTTGTACACCGGTATTGTTAACATTGTTTATGATATTAAGCGCAGTTACAATCACAGTAATTGGATTAATTAAATTACGGGCAACTTTTTTTTTTCTTTTATCATATTCCTTTTCATAACAATAACTTTTTCCGTAATCCATTAAAACAACACTATAATTGTAAATGCAATTCGCGGAATCATACATTTCACTAACATCACTAATCATTCTTTTTATTCAATTCATTTAAACTCACCATCTTACTCTCATGCTTTACCATGTTATAGTCCTTTACGTTATCTACGCGTGGTTTCCAACCACGTATCATTTGGAGTTCTACCCACCAAGTTAAGCCCCTTTCTTTTAGTCTAGAAAAACCTGAATTTTCGAAAATTACACTGTGGTAATCGATTACCAGTGGGTGGTAATCGATTACCACCTGTCAAAAATGAGGCAGTAGCTAAAATTTGACATCCTCTGTTCTGGTAATCGATTACCAATCTTAGGTAATCGATTACCTCACATGGTAATCGATTACCAAGCCTCAGTAATCGATTACCAGTGAAGACAGTAGCATTTATTTCGTCCCCTGTTGCATGGTAATCGATTACCATGCTTGGGTAATCGATTACTATGCAGCAAAAGTGACAGATTACAGCATTTTCAGCCCAAAAAGGGTTGTGTAATCCATCCCTAACACCTTAGTACTCCACACAACACATAAACATACCCTAAAGTAGGCTCTAGGCCCTTCCATCATGCATTTTCCTTGAATCATACATCATTTACAAAGTCCTCAATGTAATGGCCATTTACATACAAATATGGACCATTTTACAACATAATCATCAAGACTTCAAAGGCAATGAATGTGGCAATGGACAAGTCCCATGCTCACTCAAAATATACAATTATCCATGTCATGAATAATAAGCAATAAACAAGACTTAGTATACCATCATGAACACTACAAAAAGCATGGCAATAACATCATGCAATATGTTCATGACCTAAGTCTCAAAATACTAATGTCATGCTATGTGCAATCCATAGTCCTCCTCCAAAATGTCATGCAATCCCAATGCACCGCATGCAAATCCACTGTCCACTAAGCGGGCTTCTTGCCCGAAGCTCCTCCCGGCTCATAGTGACCTGAAATGTGGTCCCCCAAACACGGGGTGAGATATACAAATATATCTCAGTAAACCAATGGAGCTAGAGGCTCTCTCCACTCCATGACTCACTCAAATGTGTAAATATGACATCATATAATATGCATGCAATACAATATCACCAACCAACTGGAGACAACCCGAGAACATCCACGCATGGATTCATGTTCAAGGACTCCATCATATAACTCCCGAGACAATCCTGGCGCCTCTCCCATGGTTGAGAAGACTCCATGGCAAAACCCAACCGGAACTCCTCATGAGCCCTATCCGGCGGATGTCCCCCGTTTGGATCATCCTGGTGTCGCTCCCAGAGTCGACCCCATGGCATACCCAACTGGCACTCCGTCACGAAATGATCCAGCGGATGTCCAAACCAACACACGTCAACTGGCCAGTGACCAAACAATTTTCACAAAATCCAAGCAATATGCATACAAGCACTTAATCACACAATGCTATAAACACATAATCCAACCACAACCTTTCACTAGGTGTGGTGGAGCACACAAGGGATTAAACCCAAGTTCCAAGGGTTTACCTCAACACTTAGCAAATCCGTTTCAAACGTATGCTCTAAATCAACCTTTCACAATCACGTCCGTGTGAGGCACCCTACAACAATCATCAAATCCAAATTACACCAAACCTCAATTTTCATGAAAATTCCTCAAATTTTCCTAAGTTAAAAACCTAACTTTTTCACCAAAAATTATCATAGCATTTCTAGCTTACAAGCATGATTCTAAGGCCTTTTCATCTAATAGCATTTTTCCATTTGGGCTCTCTATCATCACACATCTAAAATTAAAGGTTTAGAGCATAAATTCCTAGATCTACAAAATCAACCACAAAAGTACCACAAATATACTCACAATCAAGTGTATGCTCACCACCAAGGCTTCACTAAGCCAAAGGAAGACCAAAGCTCCAACAAAACTCCAAGAACATCAATGGGTCGGATCTGTTTTGGCCAAAAAATGCAGCCAAGAGATGGATTCAAGGTTTGTAAGTGTCACCAATGGATCTAGAAGGTTGTTTACAATAGATTTCAACACCAAAATCAAGAGATTTGGTGAAGAATTGAGGAAATGGCAAAGAGATGAAGAAATGGTGTTTTGGCTCTTCACTTGCAGGGGGGAAACGTGCACGGGAGAAAGAAAAGGAAGGAAAGGAAGGAGAAAAAGGGTGGGAGGCTAAGTGACTTCGGTCACACGGGTCCCACACGCGATCTAACTTTAGTCCCGATAAAAATTCCGATCATAAATTCTTAATCTACATATTTTTCCAGTCCATGACATATTTTCTTTCTCCAAAATATTGATAAAAATTTCACACCTATCGGTACACTCACACCACAGTATTTAACACTAAAAAATCACTATTCATCAATTTTTCCCAAATTTGCCTATTCACTCAATTTTCCGCCCTGATCCCATTTCCAGCATTATTTTTGTCATATGAAATCTCTAACTCAGTGTTTATGCCTCAGAATACACGGCTGATCAATTACCATTTTGCCCTTTTTGCCCATTTTGGCAAAAAATCACGAATTTTCACTAACCACCAATTTTCCTTTCTCATTATAATATAAAATACACATTTAAATATATGAGGTGTTATATTCACCCCACCTTTTAGAAATTTTGTCCGCAAAATTAAATCATACCTGCTCGCTAACTCAGGATACAGCCGGAGAATCTCGTCCTCCCGCTCCCAAGTAGCCTCCTCAGGTGTGCGGCCTTCCCACTAAATCTTCAGCATGGGAATAATCTTACTTCTCAGTCTCTTTTCACTGCGGTCCAATATTGCAATAGGACCGATGGGAGTCTTCAAGTTCTCCCTGATTTCAACATCATCCGGTATCACCACATGTGATTCATCCGGAACATAACGTCGCAACTGCGACTGTAACATCCCGCATAATTAGTAAAATACATAAGTACTATATGCTATATGTACATGTGTAGAATTCGGATGTATGGTTTATGTGTAATGGCTTGTGAATTGTATGACCTTTATTCCTTGGATAAGACTAAGGTAACTAATTGAATTAAATCATAGGAAGATACATATGTAGACATGTGAATTTAATCTTATGAGTAATGTGAGTGTGTGTTAGAAGGCATTAGTGTTTGGATGTGGGCTAGTGTGTGTGGACTTGTTACTATTGGATTTGTGATTGGATCCTTTGTGTGTGTGGCCAATGGCCCAAGGATGGCTCTTGGATCAAGCTAATTCAGCCCAAGGTTGTGTCCACCCTTATCTTCCCTAAGCCTTGTCCAACTAAGGTGTCTTGTGTATCAAGTAACTCTCACTTGGCAAAGGTGATTCCCACTCATTTATGCGCACAAGAAGGTGAGTAACACTTAGAAAAAATCTGCCAATTTCCTTATTGTTGACCGCCACCTCACCTTGACTTTTGCACACTTGATTTCAATTTTATTGCATGGAGGACACATGTGCAATTTAGCATGATTTTAGGCTGCATACTCCTCCATTTAGGCGCACATGGAGGGGCCTTGGTGCAGATTTTTCTTATGTCACCACACTGCCTAACTTGTTGACTTGGAGAACCCTCTTGCACTTCCATCATGAGACTGATTTGTGCAGATTTTGGCAAGCTTTTTGCAGCCCATCATGAGCCAAACCTGCCTTGTTTTCACATGCATCTTAAGTAAGATCTTGGGGCTGCATCTTCATCATTTATGCACACAAGACAGCCCCAAAATGAGTGTTTAGACTGCCACAAAATCTGCACCCATGATGCACCTCTTTTCCCCTCATCATTGCGCACCAAGGACTGCATCAATGCAGATTTTTGGCTGCCACCAAGTTGAATTGCTTGTTGACTTAGCAAAGCTCTTGCATGTGCTCATGATGCACCTCCTCCACTCCATTTTTGCGCATAACTTGGTCAATGGTGCAGAAAATTTTCTGACTTAGGACAGCCACTCAAATCTGAACCATCTCCTCACCTCCTTGCATGTGAATAGAGTACATTAGAAGCAACCTTGTGTGCAGCCCCATCTCCTCAAGTAATCAGATTTTTCATGATGCTTAATCATGCCACTTCTCCTCACTTCCCCTTTAAATTTGCGCATAGGAAGGGGCTGGCCACATGTGATAGTGCAGCCAACTCCTCTCCTCCTCCTCCTCACTCCCTCTAAGCCGCACCAACAAGCCTCCTTGGAGCAAGAAGACTTTGCCAAGCCAACTTCCTCCTTCCCTCACCTTAAAACCGTGGCCTAGACACAAGTGGAGTGTGAGTTTCTCCTCTTGGAAGCTGTCCTAAGGTGCCCTCCTCACCATTCATGCGCATAGATCACCATAGGAAGTGAGGACTTGTTGTGAAGTAAAGCTAGAAGGAGTGTGTGCTACAAGAGGTAGGCCTTGAACTTAGAACATTTTCATTGTAACCATGTATGCATGCTTGAATGTCTCCTTGAAAATGTGTTGCCTTGGATCTTGATTGAGCATGGTATGGAGCCATTTTATGATGAGTTGTATGCATAAAGATCTCATGGTTATGCTTAAGATTATATGCCACTGTTTTCTTGTATGATTAGGCCACTGTTTTAAAGAAAAATATGCCACTGTTTCCCTAAGTATGTGCCACTGTTTTGATGATAAAAGGCTCACTGTTTCGGTCCCTCAAGATCACATTATATGCCACTGTTTCTGCACATTACATGCCACTGTTTCTGCACATATATGCCACTGTTTCTGCACATTACATGCCACTGTTTCTGCACATTATATGCCACTGTTTCTGCACATTACATGCCACTGTTTCTGCACATACATGCCACTGTTTCTGCACATTACATGCCACTGTTTCTGCACATTATATGCCACTGTTTCTGCACATGTATATCACTGTTTTAGTGCTCCTTAAGCCACTGTTTGTATGCATGAAATGCCACTGTTTTACTCATCAAATGCCACTGTTTCTATGCATAAAATGCCACTGTTTTAGTCATGAAATGTCACTGTTTCCATGCTTAAAATGCCACTGTTTTTATGCATAAAAGGCCACTGTTTTAGTCATCATATGCCACTGTTTTTATGCATAATGTGCCACTGTTTTAGTCATCATATGCCACTGTTTTTATGCATAATGTGCCACTGTTTTAGTCATCATATGCCACTGTGTTTATGCATAATATGCCACTGTTTTAGTCATCATATGCCACTGTTTATATGCATAAAATGCCACTGTTTTTATGCATCAAATGCCACTGTTTTAGTCCATAATATGCCACTGTTTCAATGTCCAAAAACCAAGATTTATGCCACTGTTTTGGAAGTCCAAAGTGCCACTGTTTCTGTTTTAAAAACGTCACTGCTTCTGTTTAAAACGTCACTGTTTTGCTGCTGTAAACACTGCTGTATGTTCACTGTTTTGCTGCTGTAAACACTGCTGTATGCTCACTGTTTTGCTGCTGTAAACACTGCTGTATGCTCACTGTTTTACTGCTGTAAACACTGCTGTATGTTCACTGTTTTGCTGCTGTAAACACTGCTGTATGCTCACTGTTTTGCTGCTGTAAACACTGCTGTATGCTCACTGTTTTGCTGCTGTAAACACTGCTGTATGCTCACTGTTTTGCTGCTGTAAACACTGCTGTATGCTCACTGTTTTGCTGCTGTAAACACTGCTGTATGCTCTCTGTTTCTGCTGTAAATAGCCACTGTAAATGATTAGTTGTAATTGATTTAGGTGCGCTTAAGAAGTGAGATACTTCGCTGCTGTTTGGTAATATTTAAGGCAAGCAAAGGTAAGTGTCAGGCGATATTGCCTAATGTGACTATTGACTACTGGTATAAAATTGTGACATGATGCTCCATATTCCGTAAAAATATTATGTTCCATTATGATGAAAGGAAACTGCCAAAAATGTGCCGTGATGGCTATATGATTATGAGGTAAAGACGTTATGTGGCAGCATAACGCATATGAAAAGTATATGTGCCGTGATGGCTATATGAAAAGTATATAAGCATGCACCTTACATCATACCGCATTTTTGTACATTTGGTGTGTGAAAGCATAGCATGGCATGCATGTACCAAGAGCATATAGGTCTTGCTTTTTAGAATAGTTATGTACAGGACCATGTGTTTGAGCAAGCATCATATAGGCATCCCCAAGGTACCGGGGTATGGGACACTTGGCATCAGTCCGCATAGGCACACAGATGGAATCCACATGGAGCTCAGGTGCCAAGGGATATATGATTCCACTGTGAAGTGCGCGCACGACGGTGCTAAAAGCGCAAAGGAAAGGCGTTATATACGCAATATATGAATATGATAAAAAGGAAAAGGAAACGGAACAAGGATATGTTGAAGTGACTGTTTATGATTTTGTGCCTAGTTAATACTGTTATATTATTGGTTTTATTGCCACACTACTGGGATTATTCTCACCCCTTCGGGGCTGCTATTTTTCCAAAATGGCAGGAGGACGCAAGAGCATTTGAAGGAGTAATATTTTGCTGTTGATTGCTGATGCGTGGATTATTCACTGTTGCTGTTTGTTTAAATGGATGACTGTAATGATTAATGTTTTGGCACTCTTGGATGACTGTAGACTTTATCATCTTTATTATATCTTGAACTTTTATGAACGGTGGATATTTTGGAAAACCTTTGTGAAAAGAATTTAAGTGCTGAAATTTTTATACGGATTTGTATACTTCTTTGTTAGCTCATGTGACGTTAACGACTCTAATTCCGCTTAGCGAACGACTCTCTTGGATGCATACAAGGGAGGGCGTTACACTAATTGGTATCAGAGCAGTTTGGTCCATGGAATTGCTTGTGTTTGATTGAATTGACTGCTGTTTGTGTTTATCTGCTGATTGACTGTCTAAATGTGCTATAGTTAAGTAAATATTAGCTAGGGTAGTTAGATTGTTAGGACTGTTCTGTGATAAGACACGGATGCATAGCTGACTTGTCCGAATTGAACTCGAGTACCTACTTGGGACTGCTGCCATGAATAACTTGCGGTGAGCCTGATCAACTCATTTCCTGATATTGTGAGTGCAGAATCATGGCGGGTGGTCGCGGTTCAACTCGGGGAAGGACTGGCGATGCGGAAGAGGATCTTATCACTACCATTGGGGGACTGGCAACGTTTATCCAGAATATGAGCCAAGAATGGCGCGACCATAGGCAACAGAATCAGAACCAACCCCCACTGCATGAAAATGCAGAAGAAATTGCCCGTCGGAGGTTGAAAGACTTCCGCAACTTCCAACCACCTACCTTTGAGGGTGAAGACAACCCTGAGGCTGCAACAAAGTGGCTGCAGATGATCGAGCATATCTTTGAACGCATGGCATGCCCGGAAGCGCAGAAGACTGATTACGCGTCGTACCAGCTGATGGGAGAAGCTTTGACATGGTGGACTGGTGCGAGGGCTCTGCTGAGAGCTCAGGACGTGGAACTAACATGGGCCGTGTTCAGACAAGTATTTCTGGATAAGTATTTTCCTAAGGCAATGCGAAGGATGAAGCACACTGAACTGCTGTCGCTCAGGCAGGGTAACATGACGGTTAATGAGTATATTGCAAAGTTTGGGCAGCTGATCGAGTACGCCAACTTTGATCGTAACATTTATGATGAAGAATGGCAGGTGGAGAAGTTCGAGAGCGGATTGCATCCGGAAATCCGCAAGCTCATCTTAACGACGGCTAATCGTACCCTTCCGGAACTCATCAACCAGAGTCGTCAGGCAGAAGGAATCATTCTGGAGGCCAAGAACTTGAACAAGCCACCAACACAATTCCACGGAGGAAACCGAGCAGGCAGATTCTTCAGGGCGGCACCTGGTAGGGGTCGAGGCAGAGGTACGCCGTTGCAGGCGCGGCCTGGAAATTTTAAGAGAAACTTTACGGTGGGTCAATCGTCGACTGGACGTCAGGGCGCGACTGTTTGTGCCACATGTGGAAAGAATCACTTTAGAGTCTGTCGCAAGAACAACAATGCATGCTTCAGATGCGGCCAGCAAGGTCATTTTGCTTACAAATGCCCCCAGAACACTGATCAACAGCCTCCGCAAGCACGGGTGTTCACATTGGATGCAAATGAAGCGCAGAAGTTTCCCAACCTGATCAAAGGTAATGTCACTCTGAATGGTCACCCAATTTCTGTTATCTTTCATTCTGGAGCGTCTGGCTCTTTTATGGCAAAGCATACTGCCTTGAGAATAGGCATCACCCCAACCCCGTTACCTTATGAGTTACACATCAGCACACCTACTGGAGGATCGTGCACAGCCTCAGAGATCTGCAGAGGTGTTACCTTGCAGTACGAAGGGAACACGTATACAGTTAACTTGGTGGTCCTGCCGGTATTCAACTTCGATGTGATTATCGGTATGGACTGGTTGACGGAAAACGGGATAACTTTGGATTGTCGAGCAGGGAAAGTCATTGTTCCTGCGAAAGATGGTAATTTTCAACCTTTCTCTCTCATTTCCTTATTGCAAGTTAGAAAAGAGCTCCGCAAGGGAGCAGCAGGGTATCTTTTGTCGATCGAGGCTGAGACCTCGATTGACAATCAAATTCAGAATGTACCGGTAGTTAGAGAATTCGAGGAGGTATTCCCGGATGAAATACCTCGATTGCCTCCTCATAGGGAAATAGAGTTTTCGATCGAACTTGTTCCTGGAGTTGGACCAATCTCCATTGCCCCGTATCGTATGGCACCTCTGGAACTGCGCGAGTTGAAGAAGCAGATAGAAGAGCTTTTGGCAAAGGAATTCATCAGACCGAGTACTTCCCCATGGGGTGCTCCAGCCATCTTGATTAAGAAGAAGGATGGAAGTTTACGTCTGTGTGTAGATTACCGCCAGCTGAACAAAGTAACGGTGAAGAATAAGTATCCGCTACCGAGGATCGACGACTTGATGGACCAGCTGAGAGGAGCCAGAGTCTTTTCCAAGATAGATTTACAATCGGGATACCATCAGATCCGGGTCAAACCGGAGGATATTCCGAAAACCGCTTTTAGGACTCGTTATGGGCACTACGAATATCAAGTGATCCCATTCGGACTTACGAATGCTCCAGCGGTATTCATGGACTACATGAACCGCATCTTCCGCCCATTTCTTGATCAGTTCGTTATTGTGTTTATCGACGATATCCTGATTTACTCGGCTAATGAAGAGCTGCACGCGGAACATCTGAGGATTGTCTTGCAAATCTTGAAGGAGAAGCAGTTGTACGCGAAATGGTCAAAATGCGAGTTTTGGCTTAAAGAGGTCCAGTTTCTGGGCCATGTCATTTCATCAGATGGTATCGCGGTGGACCCCAGCAAAGTTGAAGCTGTCATGAATTGGGAACGACCCAAGACTGTCACCGAAGTAAGAAGTTTCTTAGGTCTGGCTGGATATTATCGAAGGTTTATCCAGAATTTCTCTCAGATAGTGCAACCTCTTACTCGTCTCACTCGGAAGGATAAGCCTTTTAAGTGGACTGAAGCATGTGAAGAATGTTTCTTGGAGCTAAAGAGCAGATTGACGAGTGCTCCCGTACTCACGATTCCGGATCCTACTCAAAAGTTCGAAGTGTACTGCGATGCGTCGCTAAAAGGACTTGGATGCGTGTTGATGCAGAACCGTATGGCAGTAGCTTACGCATCTCGACAACTTAAGCCCCACGAAGAAAATTATCCTACGCACGATTTGGAGTTAGCAGCTATAGTGTTCGCACTTAAAATCTGGAGGCACCACTTGTATGGTTCGCAGTTTGACGTGTTCAGCGATCATAAGAGTTTGAAGTACTTGTTCGATCAGAAGGAGCTGAATATGCGGCAACGTCGGTGGATGGAGTTTCTGAAGGACTACGATTTTGAACTTAAATACCACCCAGGAAAGGCAAACGTGGTAGCTGACGCCCTGAGTAGGAAGACACTGCACACTGCAACTCTGATGATGGAAGAGCTGAAATTGTTTGAGGCCTTTCGAGACTTGAACTTATCGGTAGACGAGAGAGGAAATAGCATTAGATTGGGAAATATAAAGGTGGAGAATGAATTGATCAGTAGAATTAAGGAGGTTCAGAAGGATGAAGAGTTAGTCTGTGATTTGGTCGGCAGCCAAGATGTTGTAAAGGACGAGAATGATGTTTGGAGATTTCAAGGACGGCTGGTTGTGCCGAACGAAGTGTTGAAGCAAGAAGTTTTACAGGAGGCTCACAAGGGTAAGTACGCAGTTCATCCTGGATCCACGAAGATGTACCATGATTTGAAGACCTCGTTTTGGTGGCCGGGTATGAAGCGTGATATTGCGGAGTATGTGTCTCGATGCTTAACTTGTCAGAAGGTGAAGTACGAACATCAGAAACCGTCGGGACTCCTTCAACCTTTGGAGATTCCCGAATGGAAGTGGGACAGTATTTCGATGGATTTTGTAGTTGGACTTCCTCGGACGCGAGAAGGATATGATTCTATCTGGGTGATTGTCGATCGTTTAACGAAGTCAGCTCATTTCTTGCGTGTTAGAACCACATATGATACAGAGAGGCTTGCTAGAATTTATCTGCAGGAGATTGTGAAGCTGCACGGAGTTCCTACGAGTATTGTCAGTGATCGTGATCCCAAGTTTACATCTAAGTTTTGGGAATCCTTTCAAAGAGCATTAGGGACTCAATTGAGGTTGAGCACTGCTTATCATCCGCAGACCGATGGCCAGACGGAACGCACCATTCAAGCCTTAGAGGACATGTTGCGAGCATGTGTTTTGGAGTTAGGAGGCAGCTGGGATAGTTATCTTTCTTTGATTGAGTTCGCTTACAACAACAGTTACCACTCCAGCATTCAGATGGCACCGTATGAAGCTTTGTATGGGAGAAAATGCAGATCCCCTTTATGTTGGATTGAAGTGGGTGAGCGAAGTATGTTAGGACCTGATCTAATTCAAGAAACATCCGAACAAGTAAAGAAGATTCGGGAGAATATGCAGAGGGCTCAGGCCAGACAGAAGAGTTATTACGACAAGCATCATAAGCCTCTATCTTTCGAAGTCGGAGATCATGTGTTCTTGAGAATCACTCCTACATCGGGACTCGGAAGGAGAATGGGAGTTAAGAAGTTAAGTCCACGGTATTTAGGACCGTATCTGATTATGGACCGGATTGGAGAGTCTGCATACCGGTTGGCTTTACCACCCAATTTGTCAGGAATCCACAATGTATTTCATGTATCGCAGCTACGGAGGTATCTCTCTGACCCATCTCACGTGTTACAGCCGGAAGAAGTAGAACTAAAGGAAAATCTGACATATCAAGTGCAACCATTCCAAATTCTTGAAAGATCCGTCAAGCGACTCCGTTTTAAAGAGATTCCGTTGGTGAAAGTATTGTGGAACAACAGATCGGAAGCTGAAGCCACTTGGGAACGCGAGGACGACATTCAGAAACGTTACCCAGAACTGTTTAGCTCTTAAGTAAGTTTATTTTGCGGACAAAATTCCTATTTGGTGGGGAGAGTGTAACATCCCGCATAATTAGTAAAATACATAAGTACTATATGCTATATGTACATGTGTAGAATTCGGATGTATGGTTTATGTGTAATGGCTTGTGAATTGTATGACCTTTATTCCTTGGATAAGACTAAGGTAACTAATTGAATTAAATCATAGGAAGATACATATGTAGACATGTGAATTTAATCTTATGAGTAATGTGAGTGTGTGTTAGAAGGCATTAGTGTTTGGATGTGGGCTAGTGTGTGTGGACTTGTTACTATTGGATTTGTGATTGGATCCTTTGTGTGTGTGGCCAATGGCCCAAGGATGGCTCTTGGATCAAGCTAATTCAGCCCAAGGTTGTGTCCACCCTTATCTTCCCTAAGCCTTGTCCAACTAAGGTGTCTTGTGTATCAAGTAACTCTCACTTGGCAAAGGTGATTCCCACTCATTTATGCGCACAAGAAGGTGAGTAACACTTAGAAAAAATCTGCCAATTTCCTTATTGTTGACCGCCACCTCACCTTGACTTTTGCACACTTGATTTCAATTTTATTGCATGGAGGACACATGTGCAATTTAGCATGATTTTA
>JAVKPL010000682.1:0-15125 GCA_032173675.1 Gastrolobium villosum
TTGACCTGAATATGCCTGCTCCCCCTAACCTGTAGGAACCTTGCCTTGTATGCATGCAATTGCCAAGACTTTATGTGTGGTGCTCCCACGATTTTTGAGTTCCTCCAACTCATTTGATAGTGTTTCTGCATTTGTTTTGGTCAATTTTTAGTGTAGTCTATCATCGAGGGCACCGGGTGCACCTCGTCCGGCACCGGGCGCATCTCGTCCGGCACCTGGTGCACCACTCCATGCACATCGTCTGGCATCGAGTCAAGCATAGGGTGCACCATGCCTGACGGTCGGGGCACCACGTCAGGCACCAGGCGCGCCTCATGGGGCACCATGTCAAGCATCCGGGGCATCTCGTCGGGCACCAGGTGCACAACCCACCGCGGGCATGGGAAAGCAGGCAGCTGCTCCCCCCTATAATAGCCTTACATGCAGTTGCCAGTTTTGCACAAGTAAATACCTTTTTTCTGAGGAGGAAGAAGTCCAAATTCGGACCTAGAAATTGAATTTCGGTCTGATTTTTTGCATGCTTGCTTGGAAAAACCATATCTTATTGTTCCCAAAGTCTCATGATTTTTCTCCATGGGATTAATTTAATATTTATTTTTCAAGAGGCGTATTTTGAGAAAATCCGAAAAAATGGAAAATCGTACCCAGACATCGAATTTTGATCTATTTTTTGTAAACATCCATGCTTAAATATATCCAACATACTCTCCAAGTTTCATTGGATATCATGGAAGGATTGATTTTTAATGAATTTTTGGAGCCTATGCCTCCTCTCCCCATATAATAGGCTTATATTCATTTGCCAATTTTGCACAAGTAGACTTTTTTTTGCGAGGAAGAAGGCCCAATTTATAGAGGGTGGCCATCCGATCAAAGACTAACCAGAGAATCATTACCTCCACCCCATTTTTTCCAAATTCCATCGTTTAGACCACTTTTTCGGGGCCCAGAATATTTTTTATCAATCCCTGAACAAGTGAAAATTGATCCGAAAAAATGGAAAAGCATATCCCGGCATTGAATTTTGAGCTGGTTTTTTTGCAGGCGTCCATACTTAAATATATCCAACATCCCCTCCAAGTTTCATTGGATTTCATGGTGAATTTTTTCATTGATCTGAATATGCATGCTCCCCCTAACCTATAGGAACCTTGCCTTGTATGCAACTGCCAAAGCTTTGAGTGTGGTGCTCCCACGATTTTTCACGATTTTTGCAGTTGCCAGTTTTGCACAAGTAAATACCTTTTTTCTGAGGAGGAAGAAGTCCAAATTCGGACCTAGAAATTGAATTTCGGTATGATTTTTTGCATGCATGCTTGGAAAAACCATATCTTACCAGAATTCCCGTGGTGCACCATGATTTTTCTCTATGGCCGCGGTAATATTAATTTTTCAAGAGGCCAGAATGAGCCGCGGTGCACCAGAATGAGCTGTGGTGCACCATGGGCTAGCCGCGTTTCACCAGAATGAGTCGTGGTGCAACATGGGCTAGTCACGGTGCACCAGAATGAGATGTGGTGCACCATGGGCTAGCCGATTGGTTGCACCAGAATTTTTGAGCCTCCTCCCCCTATATAATAGGCTTATATGCATTGTTGCTAGGCTAGTCGCGGTGCACCATGGGCTAGTCGCGGTGCACCAGAATGAGCCGCAGTGCACCATTGGCTAGCCACGGTGCACCAGTTTTTGGCGCAGTTCACCATTGGCTAGCCGCGGTGCACCAGAATGAGCTGTGGTGCACCATGGCCTAGCCGCGGGGCACCGGAATGAGCCACGATGCACCGCAATGAGCCGTGGTGCACCATGGGCTAGCCGCGGTGCACCAGAATGAGCTGTGGTGCACATGGGATAGCCGCGGTGCGCCAGAATGAGCCGCAGTGCACAAGAATGAGCCATGGTGAACCATGGGCTAGCCGTGGTGCACTAGAATGAGCCGCAGTACACTAGAATGAGCCGTGGTGCACCATGGGCTAGCCGCGGTGCACCAGAATGAGCCGTGGTGCACCATGGGAAAGATCCGTGGTGCACCAGAATGAGCCGTGGTGCACCATGGGCTAGCCGCGGTGCACCAGAATGACCCCAGAATGAGCCGTAGCCGCGGTGCACCAGAATGTGGCGTGGTGCACCATGGGCTAGCCGTGGTGCACCAGAATGAGCCGCAGTACACCAGAATGAGCCGTGGTGCACCATGGGTTAGCCGCGGTGCACCAGAATGAGCCGTGGAGCACCATGGGCTAGCCGCGGTGCAGCAGAATGAGCCGTGGTGCACAACGGTACACCAGAATGAGCCGTAATGCACCATTGGCTAGCCACGTTGCACCATGATGACCCGTGGTGCACCATGGGATAGCCTAGCCGCTAGTGTGCACCGAATGAGCCGTGGTGCTGCACAATAGGCTAGTGCTGCGGTGCTCCAGAATGAGCCGCAGTGCACCATTGGCTAGCCGCGGTGCACCATGATGACCCGTGGTGCACCATGGGATAGCCGCGGTGCACCAGAATGAGTCGTGGTGCACCATGGGTATCCAAGGTGCACCGGAATGAGTCGTGGTGCACCATGGGATAGCCGCGGTGCACCAGAATGAGCCGTGGTGCACCTTGGGCTAGCCACGGTGCACTAGAATGAGCCGTGGTGCACCTTGGGCTAGCCGCGGTGCACCAGAATGAGCCGTGGTGCACCATGCGCTAGCTGCGGTGCGCTAGAATGACCCGTGGAGCACCATGGGCTAGCCGCGGTGCAGCAGAATGAGCCGTGGTGCACCAGAATAAGCCGTGGTGCACCATGTGCTAGCCGCGGTGCACCAGAATGAGCCGAGGTGCACCAGAATGAGCCGTGGTGCACCATGGGCTAGCCGCGGTGCACCAGAATGAGCCGTGGTGCACCAGAATGAGCCGTGGCGCTCCATGGTCTAGCCGCATTGCACCAGAATGAGCCGTGGTGCACCATGGGCTTGCCGCGGTGCACCAGAATGAGCCGTGGTGCACCAGAATGAGCCGTGGTGCACCAGAATGAGTCATGGTGCACCATGGGCTAGCCGCGGTGCACCAGAATGAGCCGTGGTGCACCGGGGCTAGCCGCGGTGCACCAGAATGAGCCGGGGTGCACCAGAATGAGCCGTGGTGCTCCATGGGCTAGCCGCATTGCACCAGAATGAGCCGTGGTGCACCATGGGCTTGTCGTGGTGCACCAGAATGAGCCGCAGTGCACCATTGGCTAGCCACGGTGCACCAGAATGAACCGTGGTGCACCATGGGCTAGTCGCGATGCACCAGAATGAGCCGCAGTGCACCATTGGCTAGCCGCGGTGCACCAGAATGAGCCGTGGTGCACCGTGGGATAGCCGTGGTGCACCAGAATAAGCCGTGGTGCACCAAGGGTAGCCGAGGTGCACCAGAATGAGATGTGGTGCACCATGGGCTAGTCGCGGTGCGCCAGAATGAGATGTGGTGCACCATGGGCTAGTCGCGGTTCACCAGAATAAGCCTTGGTGCTCCATGGGCTAGCCGCGGTGCACCAGAATGAGCCGTGGTGCACCAGAATGAGCCGTGGTGTACCGTGGTCTAGCCGCGGTGCACCAGAATGAGCTGTGGTGCACCATGGGCTAGCCGCGATGGAGCAAAATGAGGCATGGTGCACCATGGGCTAGCCGTGGTGCACCATAATGGGTCGTGGTGCACCATGGGCTAGCCGCGTTGCACCAGAATGAACCGTGGTGCACCGTGGGCTAGCCGCGGTGCACCAGAATGAGCCGTGGTGCACCGTGGGCTAGCCGCGGTGCACTAGAATGTGGCGTGGCGCACCAGAATGAGCCGTGATGCACCATGGGCTAGCCGCGATGGAGCAAAATGAGGCATGGTGCACCATGGGCTAGCCGTGGTGCACCATAATGAGTCGTGGTGCACCATGGGCTAGCCGCGTTGCACTAGAATGAACCGGGGTGGGCACCGTGGGCTAGCCGCGGTGCACCAGAATGAGCCGTGGTGCACCATGGGCTAGCCGCGGTGCACTAGAATGTGGCGTGGCGCACCAGAATGAGCCGTGGTGCACCATGGGCTAGCTGTGGTGCGCTAGAATGAGCCGTGGAGCACCATGGGCTAGCCGCGGTGCAGCAGAATGAGCCGTGGTGCACAACGGTACACCAGAATGAGCCGTTGTGCACCATGGGTTAGCCGCGGTACACCAGAATGAGCCGTAGTGCACCATTGGCTAGCCACGTTGCACCATGATGACCCGTGGTGCACCATGGGATAGCCGCAGTGTACCAGAATGAGCCGTGCTGCACAATAGGCTAGTCGCGGTGCTCCCCCTAACTTGGCTAGACCCGTGGTGCACCATGGGCTAGCCCCTCCAAGTTTCATTGGATTTCACGGAGAATTTTTACATTGACCTGAATATGCCTGCTCCCCCTAACCTGTAGGAAACTTGCCTTGTATGCATGCAACTGCCAAGACTTTGTGTGTGGTGCTCCCACGATTTTTGAGTACCTCCAACTCATTTGATAGTGTTTCTGCATTTGTTTTGGTCAATATTTAGTGTAGTCTATCATCGGGTGCACCGCTTCAGGCACCGGGTGCACCTCGTCCGGCACCAGCACATCTCGTCAGGCACCTGGTGCACCACTCCATGCACCTCGTCAGGCATAGGGTCACCAGAGCCGCGGCGCACAAGCATAGGGTGCACCATGCCTGACGGTCGAGGCACCACGTCAGGCACCAGGCGCGCCTCATGGGGCACCATATCAAACATCCGGGGCATCTCGTCGGGCACCAGGTGCACAGCCCACCGCGGGTGTCGGAAGGAAGGCAGCTGCTCTCACCATAATAGCCTTATTTCCAGTTGCCAGTTTTGCACAAGTAAATACCTTTTTTCTGAGGAGGAGCACCAAATTCGGACCTAGGTGCAATTTCGGTCTGATTTTTTGCATGCATGCACCAAAAAATACCGCGGTGCACCAAAGTCCCATGATTTTTCTCCATGAGATTAATATAATATTAATTTTTCAAGAGGCGTAATTTGAGAATGAGCTGTGGTGCACCATGGGCTAGCCGCGATGGAGCAAAATGAGGCATGGTGCACCATGGGCTAGCCGTGGTGCACCAGAATGAGCCGTGGTGCACCATGGGCTAGCCGCGTTGCACCAGAATGAACCGGGGTGCACCGTGGGCTAGCCGCGGTGCACCAGAATGAGCCGTGGTGCACCATGGGCTAGCCGCGGTGCACTAGAATGTGGCATGGCGCACCAGAATGAGCCGTGATGCACCATGGGTTAGCTGCGGTGCGCCAGAATGAGCCGTGGAGCACCATGGGCTAGCCGCGGTGCAGCAGAATGAGCCGCAGTGCACCATTGGCTAGCCACGTTGCACCATGATGACCCGTGGTGCACCACGGGATAGCCGCAATGCACCAAAATGAGCCGTGCTGCACAATAGGCTAGTCGCGGTGCTCCAGAATGAGCCGCAGTGCACCATTGGCTAGCCGCGGTGCACCATGATGACCCGTGGTGCACCATGGGATAGCCGCGGTGCACCAGAATGAGTCGTGGTGCACCATGGGTATCCAAGGTGCACCGGAATGAGTCGTGGTGCACCATGGGATAGCCGCGGTGCACCTTAATCTAGTCGCGGTGCACCAGAATGAGCCGTGGTGCACCATGGGATAGCCACGGTGCACCAGAATGAGCCGTGGTGCACCGTGGGCTAGCCGCGGTGCACCAGAATGAGTCGTGGTGCACCATGCGCTAGCCGCGTTGTACCATATTGAGTCGGGGTGCACCAGAATAAGCCGTGGTGCACCATGTGCTAGCCGCGGTGTGTAACAGCCCGTGTTAACCCGGTCTGTTAACACACTATCGTATTAAGCCATGCTTAATTAAAATGCGGAATAACTTTTTCTTTAATTCAATTATGACGTCATTAACTTAACCAACTTGATTACTTAATCATTTTCATAAAAATACTTCCTGTATGTAAATTGCAAGACATCTAACTGAATACCTCGTACATAAATATAATGTGTGTATCTAGAACCGCAGGACTACAACATGCAGCCTGGGTCAAAATCCTGATACATTAATTACAACGGTGAATTTAAAAGACATGATCACACCATGTGGCATGGACAAACCCCATGCTCACCAAATAAGGCAACAATGCCCACAAATAGTCTCAACATAACTTAACATAAATAAAGCATAAAACATAACAGCAGTCATATAAACAGCAATCCACAACCAGCAAATATCAACTCAGCTCTGGCCTCCTGCCACCTGAGCCCTCAACATTACCTGATCCTGAAATAAGCGTCCCCAAACGTGCGGTGAGATCTCTAACAAGAAATCTCAGTAAGACAAGGGGTCCTCAAGGAGTCTCCACCCCAAGCTCACTTACATGTGTAATATAAGTTCTAAAAACAGTATTACAGTATAAGTTCTAAAATCATGCGATGCAGCAATTAATCATGTCATGTGTGCTTTCAAATCTACTGGCCAGAGAAATGTAGGAATACGTCTATGCCTACATGAGTACATGGATACTACCTGCACCTCACCCACATGCTTCTCCATCTTGTATGTACTACATACTCAGGATTGCCGTCTAGGTGGACACCACATGCATATCATAATGCTCATTACATATAAACAGCTCAACAGCATTTCCAAAATAATCAAAGCATGTAACACAGCATGCATAAACCCATCCCCATGGGACATGGTGGAACATCAAAATGGCTAAACCGAGGACACGAAAGCTTACCTTGCAAGCTAGCTATCCAAGCCAAGAGTCCAACCACTCACTAGTCCACAAACAGCAGTATCACAATCTGATATGGACCGTTAACAAGTCAATATAAATGCATCACAAGCATACAACTTAAAGACTACGCCTTTCCTTTACTTTTTACGTCTTAAGGCTTCCAACAAAGCCATAAGCCCTTAACCATATGATTCTGACTTAGTTCATTTATTACAGAAGTTCAACTTCCTTAAACTAGGGTCCACGCACACCCAATAGTTTACTGTTCATACAGTAAAGCTACTGTCTGCGCAGAACCCAGGATATCCGGATATCAGAAGGGGCATATCCGGATATGTCATATCCGGATATCACACTGGGCATATCCGGATATGTCATATCCGGATACCCAGATCCCATATCCGGATATCAATATCCGGATACCATATCCGGATACTGATATCCGGATATCTGTTCGACAAATATCCGGATATCTCACGACAGAATGCAGTTTCTGCATTTCGTGAATATCCATCCCAAAGATCCAACTTTTAACACATGTACACGTTAAAGCATGCATCTTTTAGCATATACAAGTTCATTTAGGTGTTGGTTACTTCATTTTAACTTTTTACATGCCAAGACACCAACTTTAAGCATTAAACTTAAGATCAAAGGTGTAGAACACTTACCCCAAGCTTTGAGCAGCCAACAATGGTGCTCTTGGAGCTCACAAGTCAGCTCCAAAGTACAGACCTCCAAGGTGCACGAAAATGTCACCCAAGCAAGGACCTTTCCTCACAAAGAAAGCTTCTTGAGGCCTCACCACTCAAGAACAAGACTTCCAACCAAGCCAAGGAAGGAACTTAGCCTCACACTCTCCCTCAAACAGCAACACCCTCAGAAACAAGACCACAACCTCCTTACAATGCACTCACTCAAGTGTTTCCATGGTGAAAGAGGAAGGATTAAGGCTAAAGGTGACAACTTGGTGGTTTCTCCCAAGCAAAATGGCCAAGGAGGAAGGAAGGAAGAAGGGAGGCAAGCTGCAGCCACCCAAGTCACGTAGGCAAGTTAGAATGTCTAGGGTTTTGTGCCAAATATGTCTATTTATAGGCACAAGGCTACACACGCGCAGTATTAGCCTTAATAGCAAAGTAAAAGATCTTGATCTCAAACTTTAGAATCTAGACCTACGCATTTTTCTAAGATTTGTCATATTTTTATTTTATTTTTCGGAGCACCTTTCCGGTACGCGCTTTTCCATAGCCAGTATCAGTTCTGCCATCAGATTACGTCATTTCGACTTGAAACTTGTTTTACAAGTCCTACATAATATTCTAGTAATTATCATGCATTCGTTATAATTTTCCGGGATACTTTTCCGGTACGCATTTATACCGAGTAGCAGAACCGGTATCTGCGCTTTTCTTCCGAAAAGCGACTTTCAGCATTTTTACTCACTCAATATAATTATCTAAGCCCATTAATAATTATTAGAGTCAATTATGGAATTATTTCCTAATTATCATAATTAATTCACTAATTACCTTAATTAACGGTGCTGGTTCTTACATTCACCCCACCTTTTTAAGGATTTTGTCCTCAAAATCAGAAACATACCTGTCTCGAAAGTCGGGATACTGTCGGAGAAGCTCATCCTCTCGCTCCCAGGTACACTCCTCGGGACTACGCCCAGTCCACTGCACCTTGACCATCGGAATGATCTTGCTCCTAAGCTGTTTCTCGCCTCGATCGAGAATCTTGAGTGGTCCGACGGGA
Source organism: Gastrolobium villosum (assembly GCA_032173675.1). Classification (NCBI taxonomy): domain Eukaryota; kingdom Viridiplantae; phylum Streptophyta; class Magnoliopsida; order Fabales; family Fabaceae; genus Gastrolobium; species Gastrolobium villosum. Next base: position 8,515 of record JAVKPL010000682.1, read on the forward strand.
GTCTTTAGGTTCTCCCGAACCTCCACGTCATCCGGCTGCACCACGTGCGAAGGGTCTGCTATGTACTTCCGAAGCTGAGACACGTGAAACACGTCGTGGATGTTGGCTAGGTTCGGAGGTAAGGCGAGTCGATAGGCAACTGGTCCTACTCTACCAAGGATCTGGTAGGGCCCAATGAATCGCGGGCTCAACTTCCTCACGCCGAGTGCCCGTCCAACACCGGTGACAGGTGAAAGTTTCACAAACACGTGCTCACCCTCACTGAACTCCAGTGGTCGATGTTTGACATCGTAGTAGCTTTTCTGACGATTCTGCGCCTGCTTCAACTTTTCCCTGATCATCTGGATCTGTAGGGTAGTATCTTGGACAAAGTCCAAGCCAAACAGCTCTTTATCTCCAACCTCAGACCAGCAGGTAGGAGTCCGACACCTCCTACCATACAGCGCCTCGTAGGGTGCCATGCCCAGACTAGCATGAAAACTGTTGTTGTACGAGAATTCAACCAACGGAAGGTACCTATCCCATGCAGAACCCTGCTCCAACGTGCAAGCTCTCAACATGTCCTCCAATGTCTGGATGGTCCGCTCAGTCTGTCCGTCAGTCTGAGGGTGATAGGCGGTACTCAATCTCAACTGCGTACCAAAAGCCTCCTGCAGCGCCTCCCAGAACCGAGATGTGAAATTCGGGTCCCTATCACTGATGATACTCTCGGGCACCCCGTGAAGCCTCACAATCTCGCGGACATATAGCTTGGCCAACTGCTCTGTAGTGAAGCTCACCTTCACTGGAAGAAAATGGGCAGACTTGGTCAATCTGTCCACAATGACCCAGATAGAGTCACAACCAGCCTGAGTTTTAGGCAGTCCCACCACGAAGTCCATGGAAATACTCTCCCACTTCCACTGTGGAATCTCCAGAGGTTGAAGTTTACCAGACGGTTTCTGGTGCTCGATCTTCACTTTCTGACATATCAAACACTTGGACACGTAGACCGCTATGTCCTTCTTCATGCCCGGCCACCAAAAGTTTCTCTTTAAGTCCTGATACATTTTCGTAGCACCAGGGTGGATAGTGAACCGGCCCTTATGAGCCTCTGCCATAACCTCTTCGGTCAATGGCCCTCGAGGAATGACAATCCTTTTTTGGAACAGCAGCAAACCATCATCGTTCCAAGACACACCGTCCTGGTTCTTCACATAATCGAGGCACTCTCTTTGCACTTGCGCCTCCTTGATCTTTTCCATCAGCTCATTGATCACTTCTGCTGTCTCCATTTCGAGCAGTGCGCCCCCAAACAAGGAGTTCACTCTCAAGTCTCTGAACTTCTCGATCATCTCGTAGTCGTTCATCATTAAGCTGGATAAGCTCACGGATTTCCGACTCAAAGCATCAGCTACCACATTGGCCTTGCCAGGATGGTACCTCAACTCGAAGTCGTAGTCCTTCAAGAACTCCATCCATCTTCGCTGTCTCATGTTCAACTCCTTCTGGTCAAACAGATACTTCAGGCTCTTGTGATCACTGAATACAGCAAACTTCATGCCAAACAGGTAATGCCTCCAAATCTTGAAAGCAAAAACAATGGCTGCCAACTCCAAGTCGTGAGTCGGGTAGTTCTCCTCATGAGGTTTTAACTGTCTTGAAGCGTAAGCAACCGCTTTCCCTTTCTGCATCAGCACACAGCCAAGTCCTTTACCAGAGGCATCGCAGTACAACTCGAATTGCTCCGCAGGATCAGGAAGGACTAACACAGGAGCAGTAGTCAGTCTCTCCTTCAACTCCTGGAAACACTCCTCACACTCATGTGTCCACACGAATGGAGTCTCCTTCCGGGTAAGGCGAGTCATCGGTAGCACCATCTTGGAGAATCCTTCTATGAACCTCCGATAGTAACCTGCCAAACCCAGGAAGCTTCTCACTTCCGTAACTGTCTTAGGCCTCTCCCAGTCCATCACGGCCTCAATCTTGTTTGGATCAACTGCAACTCCATTAGCTGAAATTACATGACCCAGAAATTTAACCGCCTTGAGCCAAAACTCACATTTCGACGGCTTCGCATAGAGCTTTTTCTCTTTCAGCACTTGCAACACAATCTTCAAGTGCTCAATATGCTCCTCATCCGTCTTGGAGTAGATCAAGATGTCGTCAATGAAGACGATCACAAACTGATCCAGGTACGGCTGGAAGATTCTGTTCATGTAGTCCATGAACACTGCGGGTGCATTGGTGAGTCCAAACGGGATCACCAAGTACTCGTAGTGCCCGTACCTCGAGCAAAATGCTGTCTTTGGGACATCCTCCGGCTTTACCCGTATCTGATGATAACCGGACCGGAGATCAATCTTGGAATACACACAAGCACCCCTGAGCTGATCCAGCAAATCATCAATGCGTGGAAGAGGATACTTGTTCTTGATTGTCACCTTGTTCAACTGTCTGTAGTCGGTGCACAACCGCATGGTCCCATCTTTCTTTTTCACAAATATGACCGGTGCTCCCCAGGGAGACACACTCGGCCGAATAAAATCTTTTGCTGAAAGCTCCTCGATATGCTTCTTCAGCTCCGCCAACTCTGGTGGCGACATCCGGTATGGAGCCAACGAGATAGGCCCCACACCAGGCAATAAATCTATGGAGAACTCTATCTCCCTCTGCGGTGGAAGCTCAGGAATCTCCTCAGGAAACACCTCGAGGAATTCCCTCACCACAGGAATGCCAGTGAGATCCTCCTGTGTCCCACTCACCAAACCTCCCAACATGACATAGCCAAATGCCCCTGCTCTCAAGGCCCTCATCGCCTGCAGGACTGAAATGAACGGTGAGGAACTGGCTGTGGACCCACCCGGAGACATCACCACTTTCTTGGCACAACAGTCAATCATTGCACAGTTTCTGGACAACCAATCCATGCCCAAAATAATTTGAAGGTTGGCCATCGGCAATCCTATCAGATCTACCGAGAAGTCACGGCCATCCCACTGAAACGCTACATCGCGATGAACAGTGGAGGTCAAACATTTTTTTCCGGTGGCGGTGGTAACCCGCATCGGTGGAGAAAGCACATCACTGGGCAACTCAAGCCCCACAGCAATAGGGGTAGCAACAAAAGAGTGCGTTGCCCCGGAATCAAACAATACATCAATAGCTGATCCACCAATGGTAACAGTACCTCTGACCAGGTTCGGAGCTCTGTCCGACTGCTGACGATCAAGTGTGTAGACTCGTCCGGTGGTAGGTGGCACGGCTGGTGCCCCAGTAGGAACCATCTGCAATGGCACAGCCTGCACTGCAGCAACTCTCGCCGTCGGGCAATCTCTCGAGTAGTGGCCCTCCTTGCCACACTGGAAGCAAATCAGCTGACCGGTAGAGCACGGCCCAAAATGTGACTTCCCGCATCCCGAACATCTGGGAGCAGGAGGTCTAGCGGTGTTCCCCGGAGCGGCAGTCTTTCTGAATTGATTCGGCGCTTGCTTAGCCGCCAACGGTGGTTTGCCCTTGCCCTTGTTGGCAAAGTTCTTGTTCTTCCAGGGAGTGGAACCACCAGTGCTCTGCGGCACCTCAACCTTGGCCCTCTTGGCCTGACTCGCCCGGCAGTAGTCCTCGATGTCGCGGCACTGCTGCACCAACGCTCCGAAGTCTCTCGAAGCAGAACCAGCGAGATGTCCAGCAATATCCTCATTAAGTCCCCTGCGGAACTTAGCAGCCAAGAATGTAGGAGTAGGCCTCGCCATGCGAAAATGAGAGAACTTGACCAGTTCATTAAACTTGGCCAGGTACTCGTCGACAGACAACGAGCCCTGCACCAACCGGTCAAACTCCCCCTGCTTCCTCTCCTGTGAGTCATAAGGGAAGTACTGACCCAGGAAGCTCTCCTCGAAGAATGGCCACGTCATCACATGACCCTGCATCTCGTAGACCTGAGATAGGTTGGTCCACCACTCATGGGCCTCGCCCTCCAGCATGTACGTGGCGAACAACAGCTTCTGCGGATCGGTGCACTGCATGATCCGGAAAATCTTGTCCAGCGCCTGTAGCCATCTGGCAGCAGCAATAGGATCATACGATCCGTCGAAGGTAGGTGGCTTATGCTTGCGGAAAGCATTCAGCCGGCGATCGATCTCGTCACGATCCTCAGCTAAGACGGGAATGGTCTGCATAGCCCCCGTCAAATGACTACCCTCGCCCATCTGGCTCTGGGTGTCCTCCTGTTGACTAGGCGGAGGTGGAGGCGGTGGCGGCGGTGGAGGTGGTGGAGGACCCTGGCCCGCAGCAGGACCAGCCCTCAACTCCTCCAACATGACCCTCATCATCGTCATGTTGGCCATCCGGTTCTCCTCCAGAACCTCTGTCGTGGTTTGCCGGTTCGCATCTCTAATTGCGTCCAGCATTGCCCGGTTCGCCAGCCTCGTGGCTTCCTGGTCGGCTAGTCGGGCCGCCTGCATCTCAGCCAATGCAGCCAGGACAGGATCAGTCTGATCCTCACTAGTACTCGTGTTCCTCCTCGGTGGTACCATGACTCTGCACAAGTTACACAAAGAATGAGTTGATCAGGCCCACGCCATGTGGTCACATATGCATTATCATAACACACACTAGTCAGAGAGAACGCAAAGTAGACACGCAACGACTCATCCTAAGTTATTGCAATACATACAGGCTTTTCCCTAGAAAGTGCTCTGATACCATAAAATGTAACAGCCCGTGTTAACCCGGTCTGTTAACACACTATCGTATTAAGCCATGCTTAATTAAAATGCGGAATAACTTTTTCTTTAATTCAATTATGATGACATTAACTTAACCAACTTGATTACTTAATCATTTTCATAAAAATACTGCCTGTATGTAAATTGCAAGACATCTAACTGAATACCTCGTACATAAATATAATGTGTGTATCTAGAACCGCAGGACTACAACATGCAGCCTGGGTCAAAATCCTGATACATTAATTACAACGGTGAATTTAAAAGACATGATCACACCATGTGGCATGGACAAACCCCATGCTCACCAAATAAGGCAACAATGCCCACAAATAGTCTCAACATAACTTAACATAAATAAAGCATAAAACATAACAGCAGTCATATAAACAGCAATCCACAACCAGCACGTCAATATCAACTCAGCTCTGGCCTCCTGCCACCTGAGCCCTCAACATTACCTGATCCTGAAATAAGCGTCCCCAAACGTGGGGTGAGATCTCTAACAAGAAATCTCAGTAAGACAAGGGGTCCTCAAGGAGTCTCCACCCCAAGCTCACTTACATGTGTAATATAAGTTCTAAAAACAGTATTACAGTATAAGTTCTAAAATCATGCGATGCAGCAATTAATCATGTCATGTGTGCTTTCAAATCTACTGGCCAGAGAAATGTAGGAATACGTCTATGCCTACATGAGTACATGGATACTACCTGCACCTCACCCACATGCTTCTCCATCTTGTATGTACTACATACTCAGGATTGCCGTCTAGGTGGACACCACATGCATATCATAATGCTCATTACATATAAACAGCTCAACAGCATTTCCAAAATAATCAAAGCATGTAACACAGCATGCATAAACCCATCCCCATGGGACATGGTGGAACATCAAAATGGCTAAACCGAGGACACAAAAGCTTACCTTGCAAGCTAGTTATCCAAGCCAAGAGTCCAACCACTCACTAGTCCACAAACAGCAGTATCACAATCTGATATGGACCGTTAACAAGTCAATATAAATGCATCACAAGCATACAACTTAAAGACTACGCCTTTCCTTTACTTTTTACGTCTTAAGGCTTCCAACAAAGCCATAAGCCCTTAACCATATGATTCTGACTTAGTTCATTTATTACAGAAGTTCAACTTCCTTAAACTAGGGTCCACGCACACCCAATAGTTTACTGTTCATACAGTAAAGCTACTGTCTGCGCAGAACCCAGGATATCCGGTTATTCTAGTAATTATCATGCATTCGTTATAATTTTCCGGGATACTTTTCCGGTACGCATTTATACCGAGTAGCAGAACCGGTATCTGCGCTTTTCTTCCGAAAAGCGACTTTCAGCATTTTTACTCACTCAATATAATTATCTAAGCCCATTAATAATTATTAGAGTCAATTATGGAATTATTTCCTAATTATCATAATTAATTCACTAATTACCTTAATTAACGGTGCGGGTTCTTACATTCAGAATGAGATGTGGTGCACCATGGGCTAGCCGCGGTGCACCAGAATGTGCCGTGGTGCACCATGGGCTAGCCGCGTTTCACCAGAATGAGCCAGGGTGCACCAGAATGAGCTGTGGTGCACCATGGGCTAGCCGAATTTTACCAGAATGAGCCGTGGTGCACCATGGGCTAGTCGCGGTGCACCAGAATGAGCCGCAGTGCACCATGGGCTAGCCACGGTGCACCATGGGCTAGTCGCAGTGCACCAGAATGAGCCGCAGTGCACCATTGGCTAGCCGCGGTGCACCAGAATGAGCCGTGGTGCAGCATGCGCTAGCCGCGTTGTACCATATTGAGCCGGGGTGCACCAGAATAAGCCGTGGTGCACCATGTGCTAGCCGCGGCGCACCAGAATGAGCCGAGGTGCACCAGAATGAGCGGT
>JAVKPL010000683.1:0-15000 GCA_032173675.1 Gastrolobium villosum
TTGTGTCTTCTCCAACAAAAGAGAGAAAGGAGTCTTGAATTGCTGTGTAATTTTCTTTGTCCACTCCAAGGCTAACATTAATGTTGATGAACATTAAGTTTGATTTAATGATGGGAATTTGAGAAATCCTTAATATATTATCACACTATTGCTTTAATTATAGCCTATGGTAGGAATTATCTTTGTCATGCACCAACTTTCTTAAAAGCTTTAGTTGTTAGTGAAGAATGGTTTTATATTACATCTCTTACATGCACCCTCATGCCATTAGAAGATATTTAGTATATTGATAAAGCGTGACAAACACAAACTCAACCAATCAACTTTGCTTGTCACACAAACACACTCTGTTTTACTTTTTTCTCCTATATTTAAAGATATTTAGTATATTGATAACATTATATTTATGTTCTCTTAGGTGTTATGAAGCAGAACTAAAGCGTGAAGATAGAGAACAACATCCTATTAATCAGAGGGAGAAACACACCCTTTATCCTGTGAGTAAGCAGTCATATTTATTGTTGACATGTAAAGTGATTGATTATGAACCAGTTCATTTCTTATGTATTGTTGTTTGGAAATTGGTTAGCCCTTGGCAGTCAATCACCTTTGTATCTGCATAATTTCTACTTTTGAGGAACTAAGGTGTTAGATAGATTATGGAGTTCAAAATTTGACCTGATGTATTCTTGTGGTAGCACCCAATTAGAAAAAATGGATTTGGAATTTTTTTAGTAACGTGTGTCTTCTTACAGGTTGAAATTACTGATGTACCTGATGATACAAAGGACAAAGACGAGAATCTTGAGAGTGAATTCTTTGACACTAGACAGGCATTTCTGAGTCTCTGCAAGGGAAATCATTATCAATATGACACGCTAAGACGGGCCAAACATTCCTCAATGATGGTTCTCTATCATCTTCATAATCCAACAGCACCAGCATTTGTTATAACATGTAATATATGCGGTCTTGAACTAGAAACTGGTCAAGGTTGGCATTGTGAAGCTTGCCCCGAGTATGATGTATGCAATGCCTGTTACCAAAAGGATGGAGGTACTATTCATCCTCATAAGTTGACAAATCATCCTTCAATAGCAGATCGCGATGCTCACACCAAAGAAGTAAGGCAACTTCGAATACCACAGGTATTGTATAAAATTTTATTTGTTCCTGTACATGTCCATTTCAATTATCCTGCCTGTATCTCATTCGGTTATATTGCAAATCAATTGAAGCAGTAATTGATTCATATGTTTTGAAATTTGAGCATGAAAAAGAGTTGCTTCCATTTATATTTTCTATCATGTAAAACATATAAAATTATATAATGTGAATTTGAGCATAAGAATTAGGAATTTTTCTTGAATTTCATATATATACAGAACATGATTTTGTTAAGGTTCATATATTTGATGATTATCAATGACAACAGCAGCAACAAAAAAAGCTGTATCCCCTAGGTAGTCGGCAGTCAATGTTAACTTTGTTGAATTTTTTATGATAATTACCATTGGACCGATAAAAAATAAAAACTAAAAAAAATTGGGCGAGGGCAGGTGTGGGGTTCATTGTATTATTACATGTGATGATACTTCAATTATTATTAAATTCTTTATAGTTATGACATGATATTGCAACTTTCTATATAAGATCTGATATAAGTGGGTTTTATAATTTACAGTCACGAAAAATGCTTAGTCTTCTTGTGCATGCATCCCAATGTCGCTCTTGCCAATATCCAAATTGTCGCAAGTTGAAGAGCCTTTTCCGTCATGGTAAACAGTGCAAAAAAAAACGTGCTTCCAAAGGTTGTGTTCTTTGCAAGAAAATGTGGTATTTGCTTCAACTTCATGCCCGTGCTTGCAAGGAATCCAAGTGTCATGTACCACGTTGCAGGTTTGTGGGTCAGGCATGGCCATTTACACAAGTTACTCTGTTTATAGATTATGTATGTATAACATTTTCTTTTTGGGTTAAACAGAGATTTAAAAGAACATTTAAGGAGGTTGCAACAATAGTCTGATTCACGTGGAAGAGCTGCTGTGATGGGGATGATGAGGCAGAGAGCTGCAGAATTTGCCAACAATGTTGTATGAGCATTTTATATTCTGAAAAAAAAATATGGGATGTTCTGAAAAAAATCCTCCTGACAGAGGTAGACACTAGCTTCGCCCTTGCTCCAGTTAGACACTGCTGGGAAACATGCTCTGACCTGCTGTTCGGGGATGGTTTATGTGATTGGAAGACATAATCTATTACATTCTTAGATATTCGCTTGTCTATCTGCTCGACATGATTGTCCCCATGAGGATCTTGAGTTCAGCCAGTTAGTGATGCCTTATACAGAGGACTAACAAGGTCCACCTATGAATGACATTTTAGGTAACTTAAAATATCTGCCTCTCTCTCTTCGTTTTACATTTTTGTTCTTGTTTGAACTTCTTAAATCAGAGTTAGAAATTATTTTCACAACCGGAAAGTGAAAGTATATGAGAAATTCCTGAGAAAGGTAGGTGTTGGAAGGACGTAATTTGTGCAATTAATTGAGACTTTGGACCTAATTCATTATCATTGTTTTCGATAAGAGAATTTGAGAACACATTTCTATACCAGAAGATCCCTAGCACTGTTTTGGACAAGAGAAAGTAGGGGAGGAATATAATAGGAAATAAATTGGGTGATGAAAATAAAAATAAGAGAAATTGAAAGGAAAGTAGAGGAGAGAATTGGTAGGTTGGAGAAATAAGGAAGATCAAATGGTAGGTTATTTTCTATTTTTCTTGAATTTTTCCTGTTTTTCTCCTTATACTATTTAACAGCTTTCTTTACAGATTCAAAGCAGGAGCTATGAAGTTGTTCAATATAAATGCAACCAATCTTTCTCTTTCACTCTACACTGATGTCAGCAATTCGAAGTTAGTCTCTTTCTCTCTCTCTCTCAATTATTCTGCAAAAACCAAAACGGGAACTAAATGTTCTGAAAAATGAGCAACTTGTGATGGAATTTTACCTGTTAGTGAAAGTCAAGATATTATGATCAACTTGTTTGTCAGTTAAAATTGGTTCAAATTATCAAAGATTTTTTTCTCATGCCAATTGTCAAGTAGGTGTTGCTATTAATATGGTTATGTTTAAATCGTGTATGTGTGGGTCGACTTCATAGGTTGAACACCTTTCATTTTTTTATTATGGCATTAGGTTAATTGGTTATTAAGATGCATGATTGCTTCTGGATAACCATCAAACATTGCTATCAATAGACATAAGGGATCACTTCGTCTTGAAATTCAGTTTCACCACAGTTGCAGCTTAATCTTCTTCCTTTCTCGTGAGTTGTGATAACAAGTAACAACATTTAGTGTTAGTAATGCAGTTATGACAGTTAATTTATGATAATTGATAAACCTGTTGCTCCTGAGTAATTATTTCAAGATGGTGATTGCAAAATCTTTGCTATTTAAGATCATACACCAATCTGTAAAATTATATATATAAAAACTTTTGGAAAATGTTTGGGAAATTCTTGGAAAATCTTTGGGGGCCAGAGGATGTGCCTCCCTCCTCGAATGGGGGATTAGTCTCATCCTACCTCCGGTAGTGAAGCTCAATGCACCTGCTGTTCCAATGAGGGGTAGCCTTCAGGGCAGTACTCCGAGGACAAGATGACCGGAGGAGGTTGAATGGGGATACCTCCAGGTTATACCAAAAAAAAAAACTTTATCTATATATTTGTAATTGATTCAAAAGTTTGGGAAGCTGCTCTTGGCTGAAGTGTGTTATGTTCTCACAGGGAACTCTTGGAAAGTATGCAAGCTGAGACATTGGAGCCTGAAGTTGCATTCCTCAATGCATAACTTGTATAATTTCTTATTCTTGTGTTTTATGTCGTGTCCAGCTCCATTTATAAGAAGACCAAGATCGTTTCATGTCACTCATTAGCATGAGAGATTCAAGTTATAAGAGAAAAATATATATTTATAGAGGATCCAATAACTGAACCAGATTCCAGATATTTTCCCTGTTCTAGCAGCTGCACACAAGACACTTGTAGCCAAGTCACAGGACTCTTTGACCACACATACTCTTCATTCTGAGCTCGTTTACAACTACTCAGGGTCCAAGCATGTAATTATGTATTGCTATTTAACCTTTTATGGTTCATTGTTCCAATTAGAGTTGCTAACTTTGTTTTGTCTTGTGACTACATTAATAGTTTTTATATATTGGGTAAGGCTACATTAATAGTTTTTATATATTTGAACAGTAAGAATCTATGTACATAAAACATACAAGAAAATCACCTTACAATTTGCCATGCATGCACTTTATTAGTACATTGAACTAAAAGCAGAATGTGGTTCGAAATTGATTAATAAGCTAGTTATAAGACATGCTATATGACACAAAGAAGGGACTTTGAAAGTCTCGAGTTTAATGATTTAGTATGATAAAATGGTCTTTTGGCACAATTGAGTCACTCTTGAAAATTTGGTATTATTTGGCAATGTACTTCTACAAGTTTGATGTTATGCAAACTATGTACCATTTTAATATATCTGCAGCTGTGGACCATATGAATAGTACAAGTATCATGGTGATTGAAATGTGACAAAAGAGAGTCACAAAATTGTACTCAAGATCTCAAATAGAAACCATATCGCCGTTATTAATTAACATTTCTGTCCCTCCATAATAACATATCTGCCACTGCAAGTGAAGTTTCCAATTTATCAGAATTAATTCATGGATTGTAAAAAGACAAAACTTCATCTAAAGCTACGTGTCTAGCGTAATTCTATGAAAGAAGAGATAAAAATGATTAATGTCCTCATGAGTTGCTAGCAAAACGCAAGTGCAAATGTAGGGAACAATATTATGCCAATAAATTTATTATAATATAAAGGGCTGACCCAGTTCAAATACTCACTTCGTGAGTGTCTGGGGAAGGGAATACTCTAGGCAGCCTTTACCCTGCTTTTTGCAGAGAGGCTGATTCGAACTCGCGACCTGACACACCACGGCAAGCAAGCTTACCGCTGAGCCAAGCTGTAACAGCCCGTTGTACACCGGTATTGTTAACATTGATTATGATATTAAGCGCAGTTACAATCACAGTGATTAGGTTAATTAAATTACGGGTAAATTTTCTTTTTTAACATATTCCTTTTCTTTTTCATAAATACATTTTCCGTAATCAATTACAACCACACTATAATTGTAAATGCCATTTGCGGAATCATACACTTTCTAACATCATAAATCTTCCCTTTTTATTCATTTCATTTAAACTCACCATCTTACTCTCATCTTTTTCCAAGTTATAGTCCTTTACGTTGTCTACGCGTGGTTTCAAACCACGTATCATTTGGAGTTCTACCCATCAAGTTAAGCCCCTTTCTTTTAGTCTAGAAAAAACTGAATTTTCGAAAATTACACTGTGGTAATCGATTACCAGTGGGTGGTAATCGATTACCACCTGTCAAAAATGAGGCAGTAGCCAATTTTTCAATTCCTCTGTTCTGGTAATCGATTACCAGCTTGGGTAATCGATTACCTCACATGGTAATCGATTACCAAAGGCCAGTAATCGATTACCAGTGCAGACAGTAGCTAATTTTTCGTCCCCTGTTGCATGGTAATCGATTACCATGCTTGGGTAATCGATTACTATGCAGCAAAATGACAGATTACAGCTGTTTTGAGCCCCAAAAAGGGTGTGTAATCCATCCCTAACCCCTTGGTACTCCACACAACACATAATCATGTCCTAATGTTGGCTCTAGGCCCTTCCATCATGCATTTTCCTTAAGTTTAACATCAATTACATCATTCTCAAATAATGGCCATTTACATGTACATATGGACCATTTTTACATCATTACACATCAAGACTTCAAGGCTATGAACGTGGCAATGGACGAGTCCCATGCTCACTCAAAATATACAGTTATCCAAGCCATGAATAATAAAACATAAACAAGACTTAGCATATGACCATGAACACTAACAAAAGCATGGAAAATGACATCATGCAATATGTTCATGACCTAAGTCTCAAAATACTAATGGTATGCTATGTGCACTCCATAAACTCCTCCAAAAAGCCATGCAATCCAAATGCACCGCATGCCAATCCAACGTCCACTATACGGGCTTCTTGCCCGAAGCTCCTCCCGGCTCATAGTGACCTGAAATGTGGTCCCCCAAACACGGGGTGAGATATACGGATATATCTCAGTAAACCAATGGAGCTAGAGGCTCTCTCCACTCCATGGCTCACTAAAATGTATCAAAATGACATAATATGGCATGCAAGTAAAACAATATCACCATCCTCCTGGAGACACCCAAGAACATCCACTCATGGATTCGTGTTCAAGGACTCCATCATATAACTCCCTGGACAGTCCTGGCGCCTCTCCCATGGTTGAGAAGACTCCATGGCAATACCCAACCGGAACTCCTCATGAGCCCTATCCGGCGGACGTCCCACGTTTGGATCATCCTGGCGCCGCTCCCAGAGTCGACTCCACGGCAATACCCGACTGGCATTCTCACAAGGATGAATCCAGCGGATGACCAAACTCCACTTGTCAACTGATCAGTGACCACACAATTTTCACACAATACAAGCAATATGCATACAAGCATACAAACACATCATGTCATAACTACAACGTCCAACCACAACCTTCCTCTAGGTGTGGTGGAGCTCACTAGGGATTAAACCCAAGTTCCAAGAGTTTACCTTAGCACGAGCAACACCGTTCCAAACGTATGCTCCAAATCAACTTTTCTCAAATCCAACCGTGTGAGGCACCCTACAACAATCATCAAATCCCAATTACACAAAAACTCATTTTTCATCAAAATTCCTCAAAATTTTCTAAGTTAAAAACCTAGATTTTTCACCAAAATTTAACATAGCATTTCTAGCTTACAAACATGATTCTAAGGCCTGTTCATCTAATAGCATTTTTGCATTTGGGCTCTCTATCATCACACATCTAAAATCAAAGCTTTGAACACATATTCATAGATCTATGGAATCAACTAAAAAGAGACCACAAATATACTTACAATGAGTAGTATGATCACCACCAAGGCTTCACTAAACCATTTGAAGCTCAAAACTACAAGAAATCTCCAAGAACACTAATGGGTCGGATCTGACTTTGCTTAAAACGTGGCCAAAGAGATGGATTCAAGGCTTCTAGATGCTACCAATGGCTTTGGAAGGTTGTTTACGATAGATTTCAACACCAAAATCAAGCGATTCGGTGGAGAAACGAAGAAATGGCAAGAAATGGAGAAAATGGAGGTTTTTGTCTCTTTTTCCCCTGTAGGTGCGCACGGGAATGAGAGGAAAGAAGAGGAAAAAAGGAAAGAAAAGGAGGTGGGGCCAAGTGACTTCGGTCACACGGGTCCCACACGCGATCTAACTTTCACTCCGATAAAAATTCCGATCACCAATCCTTAATCTAAATATTTTCCCAGTCCATGACATATTTTTATTTCTCCAAAATATTGGTAAAAATTTCACACCTATTGGTACACTCACAACTCAGTATTTTGACACTTAAAAAATCACTATTCATCGATTTTTCTCAAATTTGCCTATTTACTCAATTTTTCGCCCTGATTCCATTTCCAACCTTACTTTTGTCATTTGAAATCTCTAAATCAATATTTAAGCCTCTTAACACACGGTTGGCAAATTACAATTTTGCCCTTTTTGCCCTTTTTGGCCATAATACTTGGATTTTCACTAATCCATCAACTTTCATTTCTCAATATATCATTAAAATAAACATTTAAATACTTGAGGTGTTATATTCACCCCACCTTTTTGAAATTTTGTCCGCAAAATTAAATCATACCTGCTCACTAACTCAGGATACAGCCGGAGAATCTCGTCCTCCCGCTCCCAAGTAGCCTCCTCAGGTGTGCGGCCTTCCCACTGAATCTTTAGCATGGGAATCACTTTACTTCTTAGTCTCTTTTCACTGCGGTCCAATACTGCAATAGGACCGATGGGAGTCTTCAAGTTCTCCCTGATTTCAATATTATCCGGCATCACAACATGTGACTCGTCCGGAACATAACGTCGCAACTGCGACACATGAAAAACATCATGTAAATTAGATAACTGCGGGGGTAAGGCAAGCTGATAGGCCACCAATCCTACTCTTTTCATAATCTGATATGGCCCAATGAATCGTGGACTCAGCTTCCTCACACCCAACGCACGGCCAACACCTGTGACCGGCGACAAACGTACAAATACATGGTCACCTTCCTCAAATTCCAGCGGTCTATGCTTATTGTCATAATAACTTTTCTGCCGATTCTGTGCCTGTTTCAATTTTTCTCTGATCATTTCAATCTGCACTGTCGTTTCCTGCACAAAATCCGGACCAAATCTTTCTTTATCGCCTACCTCAGTCCAACAAGTGGGTGTACGACACCTCCTGCCATATAAAACCTCGTATGGTGCCATACCCAGACTGGAATGAAAACTGTTGTTATAAGAAAATTCCACCAATGGTAAGTACTTATCCCAAGCATTACCCTGTTCCAGTGTGCAAGCTCTCAACATATCCTCAAGTGTCTGTATGGTCCTCTCAGTCTGACCATCAGTCTGCGGGTGATAAGCAGTGCTCAGCCGGAGCTGAGTGCCAAAAGCCTGCTGCAAAGCTCCCCAAAATCGTGAAGTAAACTTCGGGTCCCGATCACTCACAATGCTAATCGGTATCCCATGGAGCCTAACAATCTCCTTCACATACAATGTAGCTAACTTCTCTGTAGTGTAATCCACTCGTACTGGTAGAAAATGTGCAGACTTCGTAAGTCGGTCCACAATAACCCAAATCGAATCATAACCAGCTTGAGTCCTCGGTAGTCCAACAACAAAATCCATTGAAATACTCTCCCACTTCCATTCAGGTATATCCAGCGGCTGAAGTAATCCAGCAGGTTTCTGATGCTCTATTTTCACTTTCTGACACACCAAGCACTTAGACACGTACTCGGCAACATCCCTTTTCATACCAGGCCACCAGAACTTAACTTTCAAATCTTGATACATCTTTGTGGCACCAGGGTGGATAGAATATTGACCCTTATGGGCCTCAGTCATAACTTCCTCAGCAAGTTCCTTGGGCACAACAATCCTGCCCTGATATAATAGTAGTCCTTGTTCATTAACAGATATGCCACTCTGACCTTTCAAATACTTTATACTTTCATTTCTAATCTGAGTCTCTTTAATCTTCTCGTGCAGCTCGTTCTCAATCCGAGTCAACTCCATATCACACATTCTTCCTGCAAAGAAATCCGTTATTTTCATATCACGGAATTGCTCAATCACTTCATTATCCCACATCATCATATGAGATAAGTTAACAGACTTCCTACTCAATGCATCTGCCACAACATTGGCCTTTCCCGGGTGGTATTTCAACTCAAAGTCATAATCTTTCAAGAATTCAACCCATCTACGCTGCCTCATATTCAGCTCTTTCTGATCAAATAAATATTTCAAGCTTTTATGGTCGCTGAACACAGCAAACTTCATCCCATACAGAAAATGCCTCCAAATTTTCAAGGCAAACACGATAGCAGCCAATTCTAAGTCGTGCGTCGGATAATTTTCTTCATGCGGCCTCAACTGCCTAGACGCATATGCAATCACTTTTCCTTCCTGCATCAACACGCTCCCTAAACCTTTCTTAGAAGCATCGCAATATAATACAAACTCACCCTCCGGATCAGGTAGAGTCAACACCGGAGCAGTAGTCAATTTCTCTTTAAGTAGCAGAAAGCAGTCCTCACATTCCTGGGTCCACACAAAAGGAGTATCCTTTCGTGTCAATCGAGTCAACGGTAGAACCATAGCAGAAAATCCCTGAATAAATCGGCGATAATAGCCAGCAAGCCCCAGAAAACTTCTAATTTCAGTCACAGTCTTAGGTCGTTCCCAGTCACTCACCGCTTCAATCTTGCTTGGATCCACTGCAACACCACTTGCAGAAATAACATGACCTAAAAATTGCACCTCAGACAACCAGAATTCACACTTAGACGGTTTAGCATACAGTTTCTTATCCTTTAACACCTGCAACACAGTCCTCAAATGGTCCACGTGCTCCTCCTTACTCTTAGAGTAGATCAAAATGTCATCAATAAAAACAATTACAAACTGGTCCAAAAACGGTTTGAAAATGCGGTTCATATAGTCCATGAACACCGCCGGGGCATTAGTAAGCCCGAAAGGAATCACTTGATACTCAAAATGTCCATACCTGGATCGGAAAGCTGTTTTAGGTACATCCTCCGGTTTAATCCGAATCTGGTGATATCCGGACCGGAGATCAATCTTTGAAAATACACTGGCACCCCTCAACTGATCTAACAAATCATCAATACGCGGTAATGGGTACCGGTTCTTTATAGTCACTTTATTCAGTTGTCGGTAGTCAGTGCACAATCTCATGCTACCATCCTTTTTCTTTACAAATATCACCGGTGCTCCCCACGGAGACACACTCGGCCTAATAAAATTCTTCGCAGATAGTTCTTCAATGTGTTTCTTCAACTCGGCCAACTCAAGTGGCGACATCCGGTATGGAGCTAAAGAGATCGGCCCCACACCAGGCAATAAATCAATCGAGAATTCAATCTCTCTCTCAGGTGGGAATTCCGGTATCTCATCCGGAAATACATCCTCAAACTCATTAACAACTGGTATAGCAGAAATCTCCTCCTTTTTGTCACCCACCAATCCGCCCAACAAAACATAACCCAGATCTCCAGCCTTCAAGGCTTTCACAGTCTGACTGACAGATAAATACAAAGACGGACAAACAGACGGCCTCTCGTGAGATAGCAACAACCTCTTTCCGCAACAATCAATCATTGCGCAGTTCCGAGACAACCAATCCATCCCCAAAATCAAATTGACAGAGGCCAGGGGTAAGATAATTAAATCAATGGTGTAACCCCTGCCTAAATAAGTGAACTTTACATCTTCACAAATCCAAGACGACTCACTAACCTCGCCTGTAGCAGTAGTAATACGCATCGGAGGAACCATCCGTGTTACCTTTAAGTCCAGCGCCTTAGCCACATAGTCCGCCACAAATGAATGTGTAGCTCCCGAATCAAACAACACAGATAAATCAACATTAGATAGAAAAATTATACCTTTAACCAAATTCGGAGCCTTTTCAGTACGCTGCGCATTAGTAGTATAAACTCGTCCCACAGTAGGAACAACAGCAATAGGAGCAGCAGTAGTAGTAGTAGCTGGCGGCAAGGCCTGCAGATTCGCAGCCTGCACCGAAGGAGATGTACAATTTCTAGCAAAGTGGCCACTCTGACCACATCTAAAACAATTCGACGTACCAGCACCACATACACCTCTGTGGTATTTCCCACACTTCCCACATTGTGGGGTAAAATATCTGTTCGCAGCACCACCACCACCATTATTTCCACCCCTCTTGAACTGACCAGGAGGCTGCCTCACATGCAACCCCCTACCTCTATTATTAAAACCTCCTCTGTTGGTATTACCAGAAGGACCAGGTGTCCTCTTAACATCTTGCTCTTTTGTAGAATCAGATTTTGGATACCTCCCATAAACAGTCTCGACCCTTTTGCACTGGGTCACCAAATCAGCAAAGTTTCTCACTGCGGTATTTGACATCCTCTTAGCAATCTTCTCATTCAGCCCTCTTTGAAATTTAGCTGACAAGAATTCCGGAGTAGGTAGAGTACCTCCATAATTAGCAAACTTGACAAGTTCATTAAATCTCGCCACATAGGCATCAACAGTCATCACTCCCTGTACCAGGTTATCAAATTCACCTTGCTTAGCCTCCCGAACATCGCGGGGAAAATATTCTTCATGGAATAATCCTTCAAACATAGTCCAAGTAAGGACCTCACCCTGAATAATAAATGGGCGAGACACATTGTCCCACCACTCCTGGGCATCACCCTCCAGCATATACACAGAATACAATAACTTCTGCGGATCTTGGCATCTCATAACCTGAAAAATCTTGTCCATGCCCCTCAACCAAGCAGTGACCTCCTTTGGGTCCCTTGACCCCTGAAATGCGGGTGGCTTATGTTTCCTAAAAGATATGAGCCTACGCTCATCATCAGCATTATCAAGCACCTGCCCAGCAGCCCCAGTAGATTGGGCAACAGATGACGGATCAGGAACATAACTAGGATCCGTAGTAGTATGATGACTAGCCTCACCAGTGTGGTGACTAGCCCCACTCTCCCCCTGTTGGGGAGTAACAGATGGCGTCGGTGTAGGAGTCACCGTAGCCGTATGCGGAGGTGTATCTTCCCTCCTAGGACGACCTCTATCCGCCCTCAACTCAGCCATAAAGGCCTGCATCATATCCTGATTAGCTTTCATCAGGTTCTCAGTCATATTTCTATTTGCAGCCGTTTCCGCCTGCAGAGCATTCAGTGCTGCAGTGACCGGATCCGGTGGCAAATGACCTGCACCCCGTGCCCCACGGCGACCTCGTGCCCTACTCATGATATCTGTACATGTAACACAAAGGAATGAGCTGATCAGACCCACACTGAGGAATCACATATACATTAATCATAAATAGTTCACAGATAGCTATGGCACACAAGATACAAACACACAACAATCAGAGTTCCCTAAACAAAACTGCTCTGATACCATAAAATGTAACAGCCCGTTGTACACCGGTATTGTTAACATTGATTATGATATTAAGCGCAGTTACAATCACAGTGATTAGATTAATTAAATAACGGGCAAATTTTTCTTTTAACATATTCCTTTTCTTTTCATAAACACATTTTCCGTAATCAATTAAAACCATACTATAATTGTAAATGCCATTTGCGGAATCATACACTTTCTAACATCATAGATCATTCTTTTTATTCATTTCATTTAAACTCACCATCTTACTCTCATCTTTTACCAAGTTGTAGTCCTTTACGTTGTCTACGCGTGGTTTCAAACCACGTATCATTTGGAGTTCTACCCATCAAGTTATACCCCTTTCTTTTAGTCTAGAAAAACCTGAATTTTCAAAAATTACACTGTGGTAATCGATTACCAGAGGGTGGTAATCGATTACCACCTGTCAAAAATGAGGCAGTAGCCAAATTTTGACCTCCTCTGTTCTGGTAATCGATTACCAACCTTGGGTAATCGATTACCTCACATGGTAATCGATTACCAAAGGCCAGTAATCGATTACCAGTGCAGACAGTAGCTAATTTTTCGTCCCCTGTTGCATGGTAATCGATTACCATGCTTGGGTAATCGATTACTATGCAGCAAAATGACAGATTACAGCTGTTTTGAGCCCCAAAAAGGGTGTGTAATCCATCCCTAACCCCTTGGTACTCCACACAACACATAATCATGTCCTAATGTTGGCTCTAGGCCCTTCCATCATGCATTTTCCTTAAGTTTAACATCAATTACATCATTCTCAAATAATGGCCATTTACATGTACATATGGACCATTTTTACATCATTACACATCAAGACTTCAAGGCTATGAATGTGGCAATGGACAAGTCCCATGCTCACTCAAAATATACAGTTATCCAAGCCATGAATAATAAAACATATCAAGACTTAGCATATGACCATGAACACTAACAAAAGCATGGAAAATGACATCATGCAATATGTTCATGACCTAAGTCTCAAAATACTAATGGTATGCTATGTGCACTCCATAAACTCCTCCAAAAAGCCATGCAATCCAAATGCACCGCATGCCAATCCAACGTCCACTATACGGGCTTCTTGCCCGAAGCTCCTCCCGGCTCATAGTGACCTGAAATGTGGTCCCCCAAACACGGGGTGAGATATACGGATATATCTCAGTAAACCAATGGAGCTAGAGGCTCTCTCCACTCCATGGCTCACTAAAATGTATCAAAATGACATAATATGGCATGCAAGTAAAACAATATCACCATCCTCCTGGAGACACCCAAGAACATCCACTCATGGATTCGTGTTCAAGGACTCCATCATATAACTCCCTGGACAGTCCTGGCGCCTCTCCCATGGTTGAGAAGACTCCATGGCAATACCCAACCGGAACTCCTCATGAGCCCTCCGGCGGACGTCCCACGTTTGGATCATCCTGGCGCCGCTCCCAGAGTCGACTCCACGGCAATACCCGACTGGCATTCTCACAAGGATGAATCCAGCGGATGACCAAACTCCACTTGTCAACTGATCAGCGACCACACAATTTTCACACAATACAAGCAATATGCATACAAGCATACAAACACATCATGTCATAACTACATCGTCCAACCACAACCTTCCTCTAGGTGTGGTGGAGCTCACTAGGGATTAAACCCAAGTTCCAAGAGTTTACCTTAGCACGAGCAACACCGTTCCAAACGTATGCTCCAATTCAACTTTTCTCAAATCCAACCGTGTGAGGCACCCTACAACAATCATTAAATCCAATTTACTCAAAAACTCATTTTTCATCAAAATTCCTCAAATTTTGCCTAAGTTACAAATCCATATTTTTCACCAAAAATTAACATAGCATTTCTAGCTTACAAACATGATTCTAAGGCCTTTTCATCTAATAGCATTTTTGCATTTGGGCTCTCTATCATCACACATCTAAAATCAAAGCTTTGAACACATATTCATAGATCTATGGAATCAACTATAAAGAGACCACAAATATACTTACAATGAGTAGTATGATCACCACCAAGGCTTCACTAAACCATTTGAAGCTCAAAACTCCAAGAAATCTCCAAGAACACTAATGGGTCGAATCTGAGTTTGCCAAAAACGTGGCCAAAGAGGTGGATTCAAGGCTTCTAGATGCTACCAATGGCTTTGGAAGGTTGTTTACGATAGATTTCAACACCAAAACCAAGCGATTTGGTGGAGAAACGAAGAAATGGCAAGAAATGGTGAAAATGGAGGT
>JAVKPL010000684.1:0-15205 GCA_032173675.1 Gastrolobium villosum
AGACATGCAAAACTCTTTGAGATATGAATATGTACACATAAATTGTTGGAAATGAAATTCAAATATAAGAGGAAAGTCCCACGTTGATAGGATTGGATCAAGTGATGACTATATAAGTGAGAAAGACTCATGAACTCGTCTTATGATTTGATTTTGGACTTAGATGTAATGTTATGTTCATGTGATCCACGGTTTGGCTGCGCCAAGTATCGGCAAACCCATTTTATTGTGACCGGATAGTATCCGTTTACAATTTTTTTTTTTGCAAATTACACTAAGTACGACCGGTCGTACACGGCATGATTAAAGTATGACCGGTCGTACTTTAATGTAAATAAAAAAATTTGTAAATATAACTTGCCCGCCCGTATTGTGACCGTCTTTTAGGCTAGGAAGCACGGACACTTGTAAGAACAGGAAGAGTCGAGTCCGACACGGTGACACGCTCCGACACGGTGTCGGACACGCGGTTGACTTTTTCCGATATGTTGACCATTCTGACACGCGAATTTGACCGTGTCCGACACGATCAAATGGCATTTTCGTAAAAAAAAATTTAAAAAAAAAATTAAAATTTTTAAAAAAAAAATTAAAATATATTAATAAAGCTTCCACCTGATCATATCAATTTTATTTTATTTTGTCTTTTTTCCCCTTAAATAGATAAGAGATCATCTCACCATCATTCTTGTCAATTCCTATTACGCTCTTGTTGTATCTCATTCTCTCTGATCTCTCTCTCTAATATGATTTGTTCTCTCTATCTGATATTATATCTCTCTCATCCCAGTTTTTTTTTTATTAAAGCTTCCATCTTTATAACGTGTTGATGGATATTATTAATTTAGTTTCATTTTTTTGTTAAATTATTAAATATTAAATGAAATATACACTATATAAATTAAAAATATTATTTAATATTAAAACGTGTCCCAACGTGTCGGAGTATCGTGTCGTGCTACGTGTCGCGTGTCGTATCGGTGCTACATAGCTTTTAGGCCATGTATAAAAGGTAGGGTTTTATTAACACACACATAAGAGAGAAAAAGAAGAGAACCTGAAAGAAAGAGGGAGCTGTGGAAATAAGTGGGGCATTCTTGAGTGTTTTGGAAGTGTGGTCATGTAGAACATGTCAGCCCAATCAAGTTTTTGGTCTTCACTCAGTACAAATGCTTGTCCAAATCCTTCCATATGCTGTGAAGTTTGCCAAAACTTTTTCTTCTCTGACAATGGAAGGTTGAAGAAATCCTGAATCTCCAACTTTACTTTCTCCACCAAGGAAGTACTAACATTATGATTTACCAACTACAAGAAGGATTAACAATTAAATCAACTGATAATTAGAATTTTTCGAATAAAGCATATGTTGACTGCTATATGTGATTCTTTTTATATAACTAAAAGTTTCTACACTTCAGAAACCAACACTGATGAGTGATAGTTTTAAGAAATTGAAGGATAAGAAGAGAAAAGAGACCTGAAAGAATCCCCATTCTTTGCAAGCAAGGTGAAGCTTAGCCAATTCTGAAATCCCAGATTCTACAGAAAGCAAGCGCTGCATGTCAATAACTGGAACCTCAAGGATAGGATCAACTTCATAGATGATCAAGTCTTCTTGTTGAGGCTGAATGTATCTTGGTGGAACAGTAGATATGTTCTCTTTAGCCAACTCTTGAACTGATGGTACCAGAAGAGAATTCCCAGATGGGTTCTTGATTTCTTCCATGGCTTGAGCTTTTGTCCAATGTTGAAATCAATATTATAAGTAACCCGTGTCTTCTTCTTTCAATCTTGATTTAGCAGGATGAGACGTGTGCAAAAAGGTTGTTGTGAGGATTATGGTCAAAATGTTACAAACGTTTTTTTGTTTATTACAGCGACTTGCTCTATTCGAGCATATCATTTTTGTGAAGAAATTGATGGGCATGATCTCGACACTTGAGTAAAAATGGACCCTCAAAGTTTAATTTTTCGTTGCTGTTATTCAAATATGAGCCAAAATTTGCAACTTGATTGATGAAAAAGAGTCAAGTTCAATTGCTGCGCACAAGATCTGCTCTCACTTAGTAGATTTTCTGTCTCTCCTTTTTTCCGTAAACATGTGTTTGTTTTTTTTTTCACTCTCATTTGGACACCATATAAAACAGGAATTTTTTTGTTTTTTTTTTAGTATTTTGGAGCACCGAAAGTCAAAAACATTTAAAAAAAATTGATGCCACTTAATTATGGACAACTTTATTTTTGTTTGATAACCATATAGTGGCTAGCTATTTTCAAAAGGAGTTTGTAAATAATTGTATTAAGTTGGTTATTATGAGAAATAAGCAAACAATTTTCTTAAAAAGATTAAGAGATATTTGGAATATTTATGAAATTGCATGAGTGAACTGTACTCAGCATATTGGGATTCTATACGCATAAAAGAATTTATAACAATTTGAGATTTATAAGAATAATAAATAGAAAGACATCGTAAACCTAGAAAACGAGCACATTTTGTGTGTAACGATAATAGGTACTCCCTTATCAATATGGGATCTGATGGAAAATAATCATGATAAAAATATGTAAATGAATTATTTTTGTTCATGCTTTGAGTGCTCAATACACTCATAACACAAAATATTTTCCTAAATTATAGGTTATAATGTCACTTGAAACTTGTTAACGAATTTAATATTATATAAATTTCAACATAAGTTGGAGTGCTTTTTGACCCATTTGAAGTCGTTTCAACTAATACTTCTCTGTTTGGATTTATAGGTGACAATTTATTTTGAAGTGAAAATATTTATTAGTCATTCACCTTTAATGTTAGATTGTCGACCTTCCACCGACACCGATATGGAATATAGGGATGGCAAAATGGGCTGAGCCGGTCGGGCTGACCCGCCCCGCCCACCAAACAGGGCGGGCTGGGTTGAGTTTTTCAACCCACCAGCCCGCCAAACCCACCCCGCCAAACCCGCCAGCCCGCCGGGCTCGGCCCGCCACGGGGTGGGCTAGCCCGCCAAGCCCGTTTTTTTTTTTTAGGTTACCCAATTGTTATGTAACTTCGTGCCTTAGATTTCTCTGCATGCAAGTGGCTTTTTCGAATTGTTGTGGACTGCTCATACAACACTTTGTTACTTGTTTTGTTATTCTGTTTTACCTTGATATGATTTTAATTTTTATTATTATTTCTGGATTGAAAGATGCATATTTATATGTGGATTATTAAACACTGATCTTCTTGGTCTCATAAGCACATTAGGATTTTATGCAGATTTTTATATGCTTTTATGCAAAAAAAAATAATGTGTTTTTATGCAGAATTTAATTTTTTTATATTATTTTTATATTTTTATATTTTAGGCGGGCTGGCCCGTAGCCCGCCAACCCACTCATAAAACGGGTCGGGTTGCTCAATTCAACCCATTTTGTCAAAACGGGCCGGGGCGGGCAGCCCATTTTAGGCGGGCCGGGGCGGGCTGGCCCGTATTTCCAGCCCTAATGGAATATCATACGACACGATATTCCGTCACGTTAATTTTTAAAAATGTTAAATTTTGACACGTTAGGACATATTTTGATATTATATAATATTTTTAATTTATGTAGTATATATTATATTTAGTATTCACTAATTTAATAAAAAATAAAGCTAAACTTATAATACCCATCAATTTTGCAAAGAAACATAATATATCTCAAATGTTTATATTAAATTCAATAAAATCGTAATTTTAATCTAACGAATCTAATAATTGGAACTTGAAATGCAACGCAACGTAACCTTTGAACTTTTTTTGAGTCTTAGCAACGAGTATTAGAGTGTCGGGAAGTGTCGGAGTGTCCGAGAGTGTCGAGAAGTGTCAGACACGACACGTCAGGATTTTTGAAGTGTCGGTGTTTCATAGGTAACGACCACCACCATCAGCACCACTAGGGGTGGTAAACGAGCCAGGGGCCTTTGGCTCGGCTCGTAAAGGCCTGAACTCGTTTAATAAAAGCTCGTGTTGGAACCAGGCTTGGACTTGTATAAAAGCTCGTTTAATAAAGAGACCTCAGGCTCTAATTCAGAAGCTCGGCCTTAGAGCCTCACAGGCTAGCCTAGTATATAAATATTTATTTATATTTTTTATACTACTTGTAATAACTCTCTCTCATCAATTTATTTCACCACACTTTTATTGGTTTAACAGACTTTTTGAATGATTTTATTCTATATTATGCTATTTAGATATATATTGGATTTATGTATATTTATGGAATTACTAGTGTTGTTCTATATTATCTTCATCTTCCTTCACACAAACAAACCCAAAAAAACTCATTCGTTCCACTGTGCACTACTTGTTTGTGTCAATTTATTTTTTATTTTTTATTTTTTTTATTTTTGTTGGCACTTTTTTTTATAATGCGCTAAGATAATATAACCTGATATCTACCTTCTCTCACTTTAATTTTTATTTATTTATTATAGATTTTGTAAATTATTGCTGCAAATTGGAAGCTAATGTTTCTATTTGGAAATTGATTTTTCGTGGAATTCTGTTCTTTTATTTTTATTCTTTAACATGCTAACAGACTAAGACAAGCTTCACACAGGCTTTTATTTTTTATAAATAAACCAGGACACGGGCTAATATTATATTCGTGACAGGTAACAGGCTAAGGCCAGTCGGACACGTTTAAATACAGGATTGGTCCGTTAAGATCAAAACTCGACTCGGCTCGGCCTGTTAATACCCTTGGCTAATATAAATTAAAAAAAAAAAAACGACAATTTGGAAAAGTAAAGACAGCAAGACTAGGGAGAGGCGATTGGATAGGGTGGTCACATAACATTAGCAGTAGGAAATAGTCAATAGCATTAGAACTGGCATTGGCATTGGATGGTGGCGATTGGTAGAGGGAGCAAGTAAATGGAATAAAATAAAATAGAGACGAGACCCACCACGCTTCCCACTGAACATATCCAGCTGGTTGGCCTCTTTCACATGGGGACTCAATTTCTGTAATATAGTAGCAGCTAATAAATATATCATTTGGTAATTTATGACTTAAACATGTTTAATGGATGTGTTGCTCTTTATTTTGGTAAAAGATGGATGTGTTGCTCTGTTTCTTAATATGGTAGCGATTCTTGCGTGTACTGTGTATATATATAATTATTTTAACTTTATAAAAAATTATCATTTATAGTTGGTTTTCTTTAAATTTTTATGAACTTGTATTTTGATCCTTCCACATGTGTAGTCTGATTAAAAAAAGTTCATTGTTATGAAAAAAAAAAAAAAAAGTTCATTAATCGTCATTTCAAATTTAATTTCGAAGTTCATTAAAAATACACTATTAATGAGTTATATAAAAAAACAATTCAACCCAGAAGATTAAGAACAATTCAACCAATTCATGTGAGGACTTTTTAATTAAAATTTTAAAAAGTTTAATTACGTAATTTTCTAATAAAAAAATTCCCGTATTATCTTTCTTTATTAAAATCAATATCTAATGTGCTTTCTCTTTATTAGATGAGTTAATTTGACTCGTTGTATCAGAAGAAATTTTTTCACAAAAAAAAATAATAATAATAAATTATGTTCGATCTTAATGTTGTAAAAATTTAAATAATTATAACCTTAAAACAAAGTTACTTTTTTTTTTCTCAAAATAAAATTTTTTGGTTGTGTGCGTACCTTTACATAAAGTTATAGATGTTATCTACCTATGTTGCTCCGACACTGACACGGAACACGAGATACGACATCATACGATACTCTGACACTTTAATTCTAGAAAATATTAAATTTCAACACGTTAGGACACGTTTTGATACTATATCATATTTTTAATTTATGTAATGTGTATTATATTTAATATTCAATAATTTAATAAAAGAATAAAACTACACTTATAATACCCATCAATTTTGTAAAGAAACATAAGATATCCCAAATATTTATATTAACTCCAATAAAATGGTAATCATAATTCAACGAAATCTAATAGTTGAAATTCAAAATGCAACGCGACGTAACCTTTGAACCTTTTTTGAGTCTTTGCAACGAGTATTAGAGTGTCGGGAAGTATCGGACACGACATGTCGGGATTTTTGAAGTGTCGGTGCTTCATAGTTGTCAACGATACTTCCCGTCAATAATTCCTTTTTTATCATGTTATTTTAACATAAATAAATAAATAAAAATTATCGGAAAACAATTTTCATTTTATATTACTAATGTATTGGGTTTGGATTAGGGATGTCAATATAGGTTTTGACACGCGGATCGACCCGCGAAACGACACAAAAATTCGTGTTCGGGTTGACCCGCAAAGAAATTCGTGTTGGGAAAAATGACACGTAAAAAATTTGTGTCGTGTTCATGTTAATGTATTTGTGCTCGTGTTGACCCGTGTAATTTTTTTTAATTTTGATCATTTTTAAAAAAAAATTTGTCAATTACCATTTTGACCCCCTATTTTGCATGTTATTCTTGTCGTATTGTGTTAACCAGCAAAAAATTCGTGTCGTGTTAGTGTTGAAGATTTTAACACGAATAAAAATTTATGTCGTATTCGTGTTGATGTATTCATGTCGTATCAACCCATTTTGACACCCCTAGTTTGGATATATACTTTTAGATATGTAGTCTCATTTTGTTAAGAACGAGATAATTAAAGGCAATTTATGATAAAGGAAAAAAAATGATAAGACCCAAATTGGCATTATATTAATTTAGTATAAAATAATTATTTTTTTCTAAGTAATTTTGAAAAATGTATAAAATATTGCTCAAAATATTTAAAAATAAATATTTAACATTTTAATATAAAGAAACAAAAACTCATTCTTTTTAGTACTATATAGACTACCATAATTCTAATAATTAAGATATCAAAAATTAATAAAAGGTTTGAACTTATATTATTTATGGATTGTAACACCTCATTCTAGAACCAGTTTGTTAACATTACGTATAGCATTAAGCGCAGTTACAATCACAACAATTGAATTATAATACGGATAACTTTCCATTATTAAACATTTTTGTTTAAGATCAATTTCGTAATTAAAACAATTCCAATAATTATAATCATAACTTAAACTATGAGTGGAACACTTAATATAATTTTATTTAGACCATACGTTGCTACTATAATATGTCATGTAGTCCTTTTAGACCAACAAGGCTTAAAAGCTCATCTTTATTGGTATTCAACACTAAACACCTCCACTTTTTAGTTACACAAGGAATTTTATACTTTCTCTATGGTTCTGATCTCGCACTATGTTATATATTTCTTCGTTAGTTACACGTGGGTTTAAACTGCGCTCAATTTGAAGCACCGTAGTTCAAGTTATGAATTTTTGAAGAAAAGAGTGCTGAATTTCACAAAAGTCCCGCGCTGGTAGCGCGGCAACACTGGTTTCTTCGCGTTTTCTCGCGCTGTCAGTGCCAACTTTGGCGCTCACAGCGCCACAGATTTGGAGATTTCACCCTACCTTGGTATTTTATCCATAACTTGAGTTATACTTATTCGATTTACGCAATCTTTGTCTCGTTGGAAAGCTAAGAAAAAGATCTATAACTTCCATTCAGACACAAGAGTCCAAATCTATCATGGAGGATATGAAAAATGGACGACAAGACATGATATCCTTATATTTATATTGATTCTCAACCACAAAGGTATTCTCTCATCTAACTGACATTATACAACAACTTCAATACATGATTTCTTGTTATTTCAAGGCTCACATGATATCCACTTAGGCTTGAAAGGCCTTTCATCAAGCATCAACATATAATTACATAATAATGAAGGTTTCACGACTTAGACTTAGCAAAACACATGATCAAAACTATTTGGCTTCTTTCAACCATCAAGGATACAAAATGACTATGATCATGGTCTAAGTCCCCAAAAATACATATTGTTAGTCCAATACAATATTACTACAAAATGTGCATTTAATACATATCTTTCTACCAAAATATAAGATGCAACCAAATATAAATACATGTGAGGCACTTCAAAACAATCATATCACATGCTATCATATAGAAATCTACTCAGGCCTCTTGCCTCGTTCCCGTTTGGCATCATCCATGCTAATACCTGAAATAGAAATCCTCAAACAGTGTGAGATAAAACTCAATAAACCCAGGATTCTTGGAGAATTGCTCCAACCCCAGAGCTCACTTCCTGCATGAAAGGTTAGTATACACATGACATGAACTACATCATATATCCAGAGGCAATAACAGTAATCATTTAACAATAGCATACTCATGCATTTCAATGGCCAAAGAATTAAACAATCAAATTACCACACAAGTGCTTGTCCCTAGTGCTTGTCCATTGGCCCTTTCTCCAATGACACAAAATTACTATATGAATACAAACACACCACAATACTAACATTACCACTCAATCATCCAATCATTAACCATTACTTTCATAAAAGCAACGGTGGAACAACAAGAGGGATGAACCTCCAGATTAAAGGCTTACCTTTATTTTTTCCAATCTATCTTTGTCCTTCACCGAGTTCTACAATCAAGCTTTCCTCTAGCTCACTTATCCGCACCAACCTTTATTGTTATGGCACTTGGTAATTCCTTCCAATCACCAACGTTAACAATCCTTGAAATAATTCAAGTACCCAAACCAAGCTCCATTGGCTCCTCCAAGGCTTGATCACTCACAGTTGGTCCACTTGCCTCAATCCTAGCAATCATATGGACACAATCAATCAAAGCTCAACAATGTAAGAAAATCCACACTTTCAAGCATAATTTTCCAAGATTATTCTAACTAGCTCAAATCACAAACTAATTTCACTTCTACCATTTGTTTATCGTTCCTAACAACTTTTACAAAGAGATTTAGTCTCAATCTCTCTCCAACATACCCCACTATTCATGCATTTTCATAAACTAAACCATAAATATGGCTCAAATTTAAAATAACCAAATGGGTTAGAGTTCTTACCACAAACATAACCACAATGGTCCAAGGAAGGAGTTCCAAGCCACGAAAATGGAAGACTTCACCTCTGGGTCCTCCAATGGTCAAATTTTCATCCCACTACCAAGGGAATATCTCCCACCACAATAGTTCCCACTCAAAACTATGTTAGGATTAAGAAAGAGGGAAATATTTGAAGTGGTTTTGGATTTGGAATGAGTTGATTTGGTTGAGAATCAAAGAACTTAGGGTTTTGGTCTTCAATTGGTTTCTCTCACTCTCACCCTCTGATGGCCAACAAAGAAGAAGAAATGGAGAGAGAATTTCATGTTTTGCCTCTTAACATAAGGTAAGTCACTTTAACCCGGTAAAAGCTTGTGTATCTAGTTAACTCCGTTTTCTTTCAAACTTTATCTAAAAGTCTGAAATATTTTTCTACGAACATTTCTAATTTTACTTTTATATTTTGGGAATCTAATTATTTTTACAATTGTTTCTGGACTATATAATAAATTACACACCTCTATAAGATACACACTCAATAAAAAATGTATATCTTATTCTTATCTAAACTTTCCTAAATCTTCTCTATAAATAAAGGTTAAATGTCATATGTATACACTTTTGAAACACCGTTCTTTTTTTGGTTTTCGAGGAATATCCTCATCCATTTGAATGGAACTAATCTCCTTCGTGGCATAGAGCCTAAAAAAATTTGTCACTGGTCCCAAATTACTTCGCATAGGATTTAATCAAGTTACTTTACCTAGGAGTTGAATTGAACCAAAAACCCCAGTCTTTTACTACCCTATGCACACGCCCCACTCATTTGTTTTCTTGCCTATTGCATGTGATATTCATCAACAATATGATTGAGTGATTTGTATACTGAGTCAAAATCAGAATTTCATATCCTTAATATGATGAGATGTAATTTTCATACACTTTTCCTTACCTTTAATCCTTATCCTTATCCCTAGTATCATTTTGTATTTCAATCTTATTTCTTCCTATCCCTAAAAAACTATTTTAATTCTTAAAATTTGACCAAAGTCATATTTGGATGGTCGCTAGCAAAAGAGGTGGGCTTAGATCACAAAGTGCATGAATGGCAGAACAGGCTAGGCATATCAAACAATCCATACCTTCTTCTGTGGACCGAGACTGCCAACAGGTGTGCAGCTAGGAAGGAGTAATACTTGGGTAGCAAATGTGAAGTTTTAGATACTCCAAGGCCATGGCAGTTCTGGATGATAACTCGTGAGTGTCTGGGTAAGGACATACGAGTCAAGCCTTACCCCCGCTTTTGCGGAGAGGCCGAGTCGAAGCCGGGACCTTGGACATCACGGTAAGCACGCTCACCACGAGCCAAGCCTTACACCTTAGCTGCAGTGTGCCCAAAAAATTGCTTCAAAGCAAAGCCCTTCCCACATGTACCCGAGTTTCCATGCTTTGGAAAAGGGTGTATGAATGTGCCTTCAATGTACCACAACTATACCAAACTGTATCAAAAGGAAAGGAAGATCATGAGGGGAAGTTTCTATGGCTCGTGGGACTTGAATGATGATGCTGCAACATTAGCATATATGAATGACACCTCTTATTACTCTCTGACTTGGGAGAAGGAAGTCGATAAAGGAACCTGGATCTTTCACCATGTGTTGAAGACATCTTCTAAATATCCATGGCTAATGCTCCATTTGAGATCAGATGCTACAACAGGATTCCCTGGTGGATACTGTTGAGGAATCCAAGTGTGAATGATTGAGGGGGAGAATGAAAAGAGCCTTCTGCTTGAGAGAAGTGAATACTAATTACAGTTGCTGCAAAGAGCCGATATGAAGATCCCCTCTAATTAAGTCGAAAAGGGGGAGAATTATTGGATTATTTCTCCTTAATTAGATACAAGTTCCAATGCATGGAAGAATAAAAAGGCTTCATGGGAAAAGGAAAGGACTTCATGGGAGAATGAAGAGTTGTATTGAAATCTTTCACATTAAATGATGAAGAATCTAGAGCATTGAAGATATCCCTCCAAGCCATCTATAAATAGAGGAAGAGATGAGATCAACAAAGTGATGTGAAGAAATCCTCCATGACGGAGGTGAAGAAATCCTCCATGAGAGAAATAACCCGACTAAATACCTTTAGGGAAAAGTTTGAGTGAGACATCTCTAGGGATGTTTGAATACCACCATTATAGGTGATGTTTGATTGTACCTCTAGTGAAAGATTATGGATATTTGATTATACCTCTAGTGAAAAACTAGGGATGTTTGATTGTTGTAACTCATTATTCATATAGTGGAAGTTTGATTCTGGACTAGTGTCTCGTGGGTTTTTTACTTCTTCACATTGGAGAAGTTTTCCCACGTTAAACAAATTGTGTGTTCTTCTCCACCTCTCTCCTCTTTCATTTTACTGTTTCGCTTCCGCAATTAAATTGAGGGTCCGACTTGATCCAAGAGATACCACTATGAAACAAGAGGCATGTCAAAAATAGTGAGTTTGTTTCCCTCTATTTAGAAACTTATTAGCATTTCCCTTATATGCTTCCTAAGTCATCATAATATGAAAATTTATGTATATATAGGTAAGATTCCAAAAAGTCATCTCTGATGTCAAGAGGGGAGGGGGTCCAAAAAGCCAATTCTACCCCATGGACATAGGAAGTTGTTGGAAGAACAATGGGGATGTCACCTCTGATGTTACCAGATACAGGGAAATGATCATTAACCCGGAAATTTAACCATGGTGCAAACCCAACCAGCTTCAACAATGTCCTCCTGGACCGACGCCGCCATGCTCCAGGTAATGTCAT
This sequence comes from Gastrolobium villosum, assembly GCA_032173675.1. Taxonomy (NCBI): domain Eukaryota; kingdom Viridiplantae; phylum Streptophyta; class Magnoliopsida; order Fabales; family Fabaceae; genus Gastrolobium; species Gastrolobium villosum. Next base: position 11,780 of record JAVKPL010000684.1, read on the forward strand.
TCACTTGGAGAAACCAGTAAAGACCTCTGACCCATATAGCAACCCGCAGCCTCAAGAGATACTCCAAATTTTGCCCCACCCGGTTTGGGGCGAATACGGGTACCCGACAAAGAAAGGTGAAGGATGGGTTGGTGATCCAAGAACATGGGAGCTTGATGTTGGAAGGCTTTCTCAATCACTATTTTTATCAGGCAAGTTTAATGTTTTTTGTCTTTAAAACAAGGGAGAAATGTTTATCCTTCTAAATGACACAACTTATATCCTTTCACTCTCACGAAGAGGTGGGACCCACACCTTTATTTTATTTTTGTCAACTCTCTCTCCTCCTTTATTTATCTCTTTCTCTTTCTTAAAATGACATAACTTTACATCCTTTAAAATGACACACACTTTACCCTAAAAACAATCCTATGATACAACATCTTTAATTATGAGCTCATTTATCAATTTTGGCATGATTATTAATAACAAGTGATAGAAATACTTAGTAATTGTTGTTTAACATATTTAATGCAGGATTCAGGTAATAAACCTGCGGAGAGGCACTTGCCATCAATTGACTTAGGGACTGAAATATACATAAGTGATGTTGGCCAACTAGCAGAATGGACAGTTAGCAACTTTGATATTATTATCCCAAAAAACATGCTTAATGAAATTTCAATATAACAAAATGTCTACTTATAAAACCCTCTCATATGTTCTACTCAGCAATACTGCTGTTTTATAGCTAACTTGTGATTTTTTACTATTTCTTACAGTAATCTACCATGGCAAAGTAATGTTACCTCATTTACAGCAGAAGGTCCCGTTCTATAAGGCACTTCTATCACAACATTGGCTACATAGAATTCATTTACAATTCCAAGTTCTCCTCCACCTTAAATAATTTTTGAATCAAGATGGAGAGAAACAATCAAATTTTTTATTATTAATCAATTAAATGATGTACATATAATTACAAGGATGGAAATCTGAAAGCAAAAGTGGAAAATCAAATCTAAACCCGTCTAAAATTTAATCAACTTCCTTCCCTCCAACTCCATCCATATTAGCATAGAGCATCATGTATCTCTTAAGATTTCCCAATCTATGACAATCCAACCTGAAAGTCCCCTGAATGCCTGTGAGCGGCAACAGCTACTGCTGCAGCACCAACTGCACCAAATTGAGATTGTGCCTGTAGCAGTTTTGCATCAATAGTAGTGACAGGATCATTTAAGTGATCATTATTGCCCTGCTGGTAGTATGGGTTGGTATTAAGATCAATAGGTACTGGTCTGGCTGACACGTTATACTGCTGGGATGGGAGCTGATGATTGCCTTGTGAAATATCCTTGTGTGTTTCTGATATAGATCTTGTGTTAGCCGGCTGCATCCTCTGGAAACAGTGCGGAGAGACTGCTTGAGGAAGTGTATTTCGGTAGAAGATCCTTGAGTCATAAGTATCTTTTATGTTTCTCCCGTTGTCATAGCGCGGCCTCTCTCTCTCTCTCTCTCTCTCCTACAACTCGACCTGGTCTAGCTGTGGCAAGGAAAGAAAAAATTGGTTAATGATATAATACAAGTAGAGGGAGGCAACAGTAAGGGTTGAATAGTTTTCCCGAGCTAATGTTATTCATTTTTGTTTCTTTTGCCTGGAAATCTATTATGTTGTTATACGGCGATAATACCGAAAAAGCAGTGGTAAAATTGTTAAACGCCCGGAATAGTTTTGAGCTAATGTTATTCATTTTTGATCATGGGTTTGAATTCCCATGGAAAGGTCATGGGTTTGCCAGGATTCGCAATTATGCAAGGGTAAGACTGTGTACAAGGATTTCCTCCACCCCATACTCGCTAGTCGGGTTTAACGGGGAGGGGGTTTTTTTTTTACTGTTATGTTGTCCTCCTCTGTACCTTTCCAGCTTCTAAATTCTAACAAATTCATTTATACCCTCCCAAAAAAAAAATTAAGCCAAGCACCACATTAATCATATAGTTTATACCTGCTGGCACCCTTGGTGGAGGTCGTGAACCCCTTAATTGACAGCCAGAATTTGATTCTGCTGCTCTGGAAATCTTTGATGCGTCTTCTTTGATTTGCTTGTTCTCATAAGGAGAAAAGGATGGCTGTGTACTTGGAGGAATTGTACTAGAGTGAACAGTGGACCTTCAGAGAATATTAACATATCCATCAGAGAATATTTAGTTAAAAAAATCAACCAAACTCAACATGCGAACCACCATTCAATAGCGAGCAATTAAACACAGTAACTACAAAGCCTTCCATGGTTAGCACGTGTTAGTCTTACCTTGGAAGGGAGACATGCTTCCTTTCTGGAGGAATCACTGGGCCATTTTTACAATGATTTTCCTCAAGATAAGCAAATTGCTTTCGGAATTGATCTATTGCACTGCAAGGAACTTATCTCCGTAAATAATAAGCATTGCATATATTTATAAGTGATATGTGCATCTATGTTAGAATAGTAAAATAAGCAATGGGTATTAAGTTTTGACCTAGGGTAGAGGAAGTTTGCTCCTCCAGTTCCATTCATGTAATCTTTAAGCAGCTGAGGATGATATTCCATATCCTGATATATTAGTTCCCTAACATCCTCCTTTCTTCGTCACCCGTCTCCTCTCAAACTCAACTTCTCATTTTTGAAATTGGCTGAGAATCTCTCTCTCTCTTGGCCAAACCCTTAAAAGAAAAAGGATGGAGCTAGTGCCTGTTGGCCTTTTACCAAACATGCAGAATGGTTTTTTTCAGATTTATGTTGAACAAAAAAAAGACAACATCAATACAAAGACTCCTGAACACACTTCACTGTAACTCCCTAGATGGGGCATAACATATGACATAATGGATAAACCAATACCTCTTGAAGCGGTGGCCTATCCTTTGGATCAAATGCTAAAAGCCTTTGCATTAGGCAAAGCGCCAACGGATTAGCATTTGGAAATTTCTGTTCAAATGGCACAGGAGGTTTCTTCCACAAAAGGTAAAGAATCCCCCTCCTGCCTTGTCATTTTCGAAACCTGCATAAATTTAATAGCCAAATACTTCTTAAATAGTTTTTACGAAAGAAGCAACAATAACAACAAGCAAATAGAAGAATACAATTTAAGTGAAAGAGAAACAAAAAACAATGGTCCATACCTGTAATAGTTTCCAGGTGATGGTGTCCCAAAAAGAAGATCAGTAATCAATTCTTGTACAATTGATGCACAACACTTTTACCAGGAAACAATGGCTTTCCTGTGGTCAACACCTCTGCAAAAATGCATCCAATGCTCCATATATCAATTGCTTGTGTATACTGCAAAAAGATACTCTACAAAATCAGAATATTAAAGAAGGAAAAATCACACCTTCCAACCAAACCACTTCAGGGAAACAGACAAACTGACAATTACCTGAAAGACAGATAAATTCAACTT
>JAVKPL010000685.1:0-15357 GCA_032173675.1 Gastrolobium villosum
GAAAACTTTGCACACTGCAACTCTGATGATAGAAGAGCTGAAATTGTTTGAGGCCTTTCGAGACTTGAACTTATCAGTAGACGAGAGAGGGAACAGCATAAGATTGGGAAATATAAAGGTGGAGAATGAATTGATCAGTAGAATTAAGGAGGCTCAGAAGGATGAAGAGTTAGTCCGTGATTTGGTTGGTAACCAAGATGTTGTAAAGGATGAGAATAAGGTTTGGAGATTTCAAGGACGGCTGGTTGTGCCGAATGAAGTGTTGAAACAAGAAGTTTTACAGGAGGCTCACAAGGGTAAGTACGCAGTTCATCCTGGATCCACGAAGATGTACCATGATTTGAAGACCTCGTTTTGGTGGCCGGGTATGAAGCGTGATATTGCGGAGTATGTATCTCGATGCTTAACTTGTCAGAAGGTGAAGTACGAACACCAGAAGCCGTCGGGACTCCTTCAACCTTTGGAGATTCCCGAATGGAAGTGGGACAGTATTGCAATGGATTTTGTAGTTGGACTTCCTCGGACGCGAGAAGGATATGATTCTATCTGGGTGATTGTCGATCGTTTAACGAAGTCAGCTCATTTCTTGCGTGTTAGAACCACATATGATACAGAGAGGCTTGCTAGAATTTATCTGCAGGAGATTGTGAAGCTGCACGGAGTTCCTACGAGTATTGTCAGTGATCGTGATCCCAAGTTTACATCTAAGTTTTGGGAAGCTTTTCAAAGAGCATTAGGGACCCATTTGAGGTTGAGTACTGCTTATCATCCGCAGACCGATGGACAGACGGAACGCACCATTCAAGCCTTAGAGGACATGTTGCGAGCATGTGTTTTGGAGTTAGGAGGCAGCTGGGATAGTTATCTTTCGTTGATTGAGTTTGCTTACAACAACAGTTACCACTCCAGTATTCAGATGGCACCCTATGAAGCTCTGTATGGGAGAAAATGCAGATCCCCTTTATGTTGGGCTGAAGTGGGAGAGCGAAGTATGTTAGGACCTGATCTAATTCAAGAAACATCCGAACAAGTAAAGAAGATTCGGGAGAATATGCAGAGGGCTCAGGCCAGACAGAAGAGTTACTACGACAAGCGTCATAAGCCTCTATCTTTCGAAGTCGGAGATCATGTGTTCTTGAGAATCACCCCTACTTCGGGACTCGGAAGGAGAATGGGAGTAAAGAAGTTAAGTCCACGGTACTTAGGACCGTATCTGATTATGGACCGGATTGGAGAGTCTGCATATCGGTTGGCTTTACCACCCAATCTGTCAGGAATTCACAATGTATTTCATGTGTCACAGCTACGGAGGTATCTCTCTGATCCATCCCACGTATTACAGCCGGAAGAAGTAGAACTAAAGGAAAATCTGACGTATCAAGTGCAACCGTTCCAAATTCTTGAAAGATCCGTCAAGCGACTCCGTTCTAAAGAGATTCCTTTGGTGAAAGTATTGTGGAACAACAGATCGGCAGCTGAAGCCACTTGGGAGCGCGAGGACGACGTTCAGAAACGCTATCCAGAACTGTTTAGCCCTTAAGTAAGTTTATTTTGCGGACAAAATTCCTTTTTGGTGGGGAGAGTGTAACATCCCGCATAATTAGTAAAATACCTAAGTACTATATGCTATATGTACAGGTGTAGAATTCGGATGTATGGTTTATGTGTAATGGCTTGCGAATTGGTTGACCTTTATCCTTGGATAAGACTAAGGTAAATAATTAAATTAAATCATAGGAAGATACATATGTAGACATGTGAATTTAATCTTATGAGTAATGTGAGTGTGTGTTAGAAGGCATTAGTGTTTGGATGTGGGCTTGAGTGTGTATGGACTTGTTGCTTTTGGACTTGTGTGTTTGGATCCTTTGTGTGTGTGGCCAATGGCCCAAGGATGGCTCTTGGATCAAGCTAATTCAGCCCAAGGTTGTGTCCACCCTTATCCTCCCTAAGCCTTGTCCAACTAAGGTGTCTTGTGTATCAAGTAACTCTCACATGGCTAGGATAATTCCCTCTCTTTCTTGCGCACAAAGGAGGGTGATTAAGGACTTAGTAAGCTGTCATTTTCTCTTGTTAAACCACCACCTCACCTTGTTTATGCATCACTTGATTTAAACCTCATTGCATGGAAGACACATGGACCTTTGAGCATGATTTTAGGCTGCTTATTCCCCCATTTTGGCGCACATGGGAGGGGTCATGGTGCAGATTTTTTTTATGACACAAACTGCCTAACTTGTTGACTTGGAGAACCCTCTTGCACTTCCATCATGACACTGTTTTGTGCAGATTTTTGGCAAGCTTTTGCAGCCCATCATGAGCCAAACCTGCCTTGTTTTCACATGCATCATAAGAGGATTTTTGGCTGCATTTTCATCATCTTGTGCAGCTCCAAAATCCGAATTTGGGCTGTCACAAAACTGCACTCTTGATGCACCTCTTTCCCCCTCATCATTGCGCACCAAGGCTGCTTAAGTGCAGATTTTTGGGCTGCCACATAGTTGTTTTACTTGTTGACCTAGCAAAGCTCTTGCATGTGCTCATGACACTTCCTTTCCACTCCTCTAGGTGCGCAAATCTTGGTCAATTGTGCAGAAAATTTCTCTGACTTAGGACAGCCCCAAATCTGATCATATCACCCCTCACTCTTTGCATGTAAATAGAGTAAATTAGAAGCAAACCCTTGCTTGATTCAGCCTTGTATGCAGCCCCATCCTCTCAAGAAATCAGAATTTTCCATGATGGTTAATCATAGCAACTCCTCTCCTCTCTCCCTTTAAATTTGCGCACAAGAGGGGGCTGCCCCCATTCACTTGTGCAGCCAACTCTCCTCCTCCTCCTCACTCCCTCTAGCCGCACCAACAAGCCACCTTGGAGCAAGAAGACTTTGCCAAGCCAACTCCCTCCTTCCCTCACCTCAACCGTGACCTTACACCAAGCTAGTGCAAACCTTGTTCCTCATCCTTGTTGCGCATAGATCACCATAGGAAGTAAGGACTTGTTGTGTAGTGAAGCTAGAAGGTGGTGTGTGATTATTGACTTTGAAGGGTGTGCTACAAGAGGTAGGCCTTGAACTTTGAACTCTTTCTTAGTGTAGCCATGTATGTATGCTTGAATGTCTCCTTGTATATGTTTTGGCTTTGGATCCTTGGTTGAGCATGATTAAAGTATAAGTATGGAGCCATTTTATGATAATTTGTATGCATGAGTTGTAGAGTAAAAGTCTCATGATCTTGCTTAAAATTATATGCCACTGTTTTGTATAATTAGGCCACTGTTTTAAAGAAGAAATGTGCCACTGTTTCGGATTAATGTGCCACTGTTTTGTAGATAAAATGCCACTGTTTCGGTCCCTCAAAAATCACATTAAAATGCCACTGTTTTAGTCATCATATGCCACTGTTTTTATGCATAATATGCCACTGTTTTAGTCATCATATGCCACTGTTCATATGCATAAAGAGCCACTGTTTTTATGCATCAAATGCCACTGTTTTAGTCATCATATGCCACTGTTTTTATGCATAAAATGCCACTGTTTTAGTCCTCCTATGCCACTGTTTGTATGCATAAAATGCCACTGTTTTAATCCATAATATGCCACTGTTTCAATGTCCAAAAACCAAGATTTATGCCACTGTTTTGGAAGTTCAAAGTGCCACTGTTTCTGTTTTAAAAACGCCACTGTTTCTGTTTTAAAAACGTCACTGTTTCTGTTTAAAACGTCACTGTTTTGCTGCTGTAAACACTGCTGTATGCCCACTGTTTTGCTGCTGTAAACACTGCTGTATGTTCACTGTTTTGCTGCTGTAAAAACTGCTGTATGCCCACTGTTTTGCTGCTGTAAACACTGCTGTATGTTCACTGTTTTGCTGCTGTAAACACTGCTGTATGCCCACTGTTTTGCTGCTGTAAACACTGCTGTATGTCCACTGTTTTGCTGCTGTAAACACTGCTGTATGTCCACTGTTTTGCTGCTGTAAATAATGCTGTATGTCCACTGTTTTGCTGCTGTAAACACTGCTGTATGTCCACTGTTTTGCTGCTGTAAACACTGCTGTATGCCCACTGTTTTGCTGCTGTAAGGGTTCCTTGGTACACAAACATCCTTGTTGGACAAGGCTTAGGGGAGATAAGGGTGGACACAACCTTGGGCTGAACTAGCTTGATCCAAAAGCCTCCTTGGGCCATTGGCCTACACATACAAAGGATCCAATAAGACAAGTCTAAGGGTGGCAAGTCCACACACACTAGCCCACTTCCAAAGTCCAATAAGCACTAAAGCCTTCTAACACACACTCAAATTACACATATGATTTTAATAAATTTCACATGCCTACATATGTACCCTCCTATGATTTAATTTAAATACTTACCTTAGTCTCATCCAAGGATAAAAACCATGAAATTTCGCAAGCCATCAAACATTCACCAAGAATTCGAATTCTACACATGCATCTATATCACTACACACTTATGTATTTTACTAATTATGTGGGATGTTACAATTCCGGTATGATTTTTTGCATGCATGCTTGGAAAAACCATATCTTACTGTTCCCAAAGTTTCATGATTTTTCCGAGTGGGATTAATTTTATTATTAATTTTTCAAGAGGCGTAATTTGAGAAAATCTGAAAAAAAAATGGAAAATCGTACCCAGGCATCGAATTTTGATCTGGTTTTTTGCAAGCATCCATGCTTAAACAGATCCCCCACCCCACCCCACCCCCGCTCCCTCCAAGTTTCATCGGATTTCATGGAAGGATTAATTTCTAATGAATTTTTGGAGCGGATGATGCCTGCTCCCCCAATATATGTGTATATATATAATAGCCTTACATGCAGTTGCCAGTTTCGTTCAACTAGATACCTTTTTTCTGAGGAGGAAGACGTCCAAATTCGGACCTAGAAATTGATATCCGGTATGATTTTTCGCATGCATGCTTGGAAAAACCATATCTTACTGTTCCCAAAGTTTCATGATTTTTCCGATTGGGATTAATTTATTATTAATTTTTCAAGAGGCGTAATTTGAGAAAATCTGAAAAAAAATGGAAAATCGTACCCAGGCATCGAATTTTGATCTGGTTTTTTGCAAGCATCCATGCTTAAACAGATCCCCCACCCCACCCCCCTCCCTCCAAGTTTCATCGGATTTCATGGAAGGATTGATTTCTAATGAATTTTTGGAGCGGATGATGCCTGCTCCCCCCATATGTAATAGGCTTATATGCATTTGCCAATTTTGCACAAGTAGACCACTTTTTTTGCGAGGAGGAAGAAGGCCCAATTTGTAGAGGGTGGCCATCCGATCAAGACTAACGAGAGAATCGTTACGCCCACCCTATTTTTGCCAAATTCCATCGTTTAGACCACTTTTTCGGGGCCTGAAATATTTTTTATCGATCCCTGAACAGGCGAAAATTGAGAAAATCCGAAAAAATGGAAAAGCATACCCCGGCATCGAATTTTGATCTGGTTTCTTTGCAGGCATCCATACTTAAATATATCCAACATCCCATCCAAGTTTCATTGGATTTCGTGGAGAATTTATTCATTGATCTGAATAACATAACTCCACACATAACAGCCTCATTACTGTATAACTGACTCATTAATCATTGATATAAATAACATAATGATATGCGATCAGCATATAAGGAATTCTAAGATAAAAAGAGGAAGAATGTTACTTAATCTGATGCAAGAAAAGGGCAAAATCAATGTTAATTTGTCAAATATCTTAATCTGAGGTTATGTACTGATTTTATGTTGATTTCATAGGAAAAATGCACAAATTGGAGCTGAAAAGGACAAAGTGAAACTAAAGGCTCACGCTACGAGCGTGGGAATGGCGCTTGCAGCAAATTCAGATTTTAAATTCGAAATTTGAATTCAAATTTATTTTAATTAAATCTTTCCGTTAAAAGTTTCTGTAATAAATTCATACTTTAATATTTCCGTTATAACGTTTATGTAATAAATTGTAAGGTTTCCGTTATACGGGCAATATTGGAAATTCACGCTCACAGCGCGGGAATGGCGCTCAGAGCGTGGGAAGAAGAAAATTGGCAGAAGGTCCCGCGCTGAGAGCGCGGGAGTGGCGCTGTCAGCGTGGGAGGCGCGAAAGGATGGAAATTCAAATTTCACATTTTAGGTCAAAGTCTCTTATAAAAAGAGACTCAACCTTTGAAGGAAAGGACATCTCTGAAATCACATCACAAGACCTAGAGGAGACGTTCTTCGTGTTCATCACTCTGTTCTTGTATTCTTCTTTATTTTCTTTCTTTAGTTTATGTTGAAATCAGATCAGCGATCATGTTGTTGATTGGCTAGATGTATTTCTGTAGTCAGGGGGCATGATCCTTTTGTAAACAATTGCTACAAGGATTGAATCATTTTATGTATTGAGTTAATATATTTCATCTTTTATCTTGAGCGTATTGATATTATTTCTGTTAGATCTGATCAACCTAATAGGGAATAATATTCTGGGGATCAGGATTCACAATAGGGATGTTGGAATACTTGATCCTGAAAGGAGATAAAGATGACTCTCCATGCATGTTCTAGGGATAGACTTGTATGGATTGCAGTCGTAGGATTTATCTACGTAATGCTTATTTTCAATTGGAACTACTAAGGGATTAGGGTTCCAATTGAAGTAAAGGGTTAGATCGCCAAGGGATTGGGATCTAACTAATTATTTCTAAAAGATGATAATTTGTCTGAGTTGTTAATGTCAATAGGTTCTATGAATCAATCCGAAGTAAAATTGGGAGCAATCGGTGAATGTACCCTGGCTACAGTCTTTCTCATCACTTTTCCACAAACACATTTCTTCATCTATTTTAAGTCTTCTCCAGAAAAATACAAAAACAATTCTTTTACTTTTATTGTCATTTAATTTAAAGTACAATTAATTGTCAACAATTAATCGATCTATCTAAATTAAGAGGACGGGTTATAGTAGTACTTGTTCATCAATCCCTGTGGAGACGATACTTTCTTATCACTTTATTACTTGGAACGATCGGTGCACTTGCCGAGATCGCAACAAGTTTTTGGCGCCGTTGCCGGGGATTGTGTTTACAATATTACAAATAACCTTAGATTCTTGAGATTAGATTTCTATTTTTTTTTTTTTTATTTTTTTTTATTATTATTATTATTATTCTTTTTATCTTGTTTGTGTTGTTCAGGTGCTACTAATAATTTTCTCTGATTTTTATGCGAGGTAGACTTCCGCCTAAAGACTTTGTAATAGATTCTGAAATTACAAAGACAGAAAAGCAACTAAGGAAGGCTGCTAGACAGATCATTTGGGAAGATTTGAAGCACACACCTTTACAACCAATTCAAGAGATGGCAGAAAATAACAATGTTGGTCATGGGCGAGGAGGAAATGCCAACAATCAACCTCCAAGACTGTTGAATACAATTTTGACTCCAGTATTCAACAGGGCCAATTCAAGCATAGTCAGGCCAAATGTGGAGGCTAATAATTTTGAACTCAAGCCATCATTAATTTCTTTGGTGGAAAGGGTTCAATTTTCTGGAGCTGATGATGAAGATCCACATGAGTTTATAGACCGATTCTTGATGGTCTGTGATACCACCAAACACAATGGGGTATCTACAGATGCTATCAGGCTTCGGTTGTTTCCTTTCGCTGTTAAGGGAAAAGCATTGAGGTGGATCGAAAGACAACCAGCAAACAGCATCCTGACATGGGAGGATCTGTCCAGCAAATTCTTTGATCATTTCTTCTCCATGGAGAAATATAATCAGTTGGTGAATGAAATCACAAACTTTCGCCAGTTGGAAGGAGAATCACTCTGTGCAACATGGAACAGATTCCAGGAACTAAACAGGAAATGTGCACATTACGAAGGAGATGATGACAGAAAAGTGGTGATATTTTTCAATGGAATCACCCCTGAAACAAGGATGATAATAAATAGTGCCGCTGGAGGTTCTATTCGGGAAAGCACATCTGAGCAGGCTATTGAGTTGATCAAAAAGCTTGCAAGAAATGAAAATGAAAGTGTGCTAGTTCCCACACAAAGAGCAGTAATAAAACCAGCAGATAGTGATGTAATATCATTATCTAAAAAGTTTGACAGCTTAAGTGAAAAATTTGACAAGTTTCTAGTGTCAAAGGTTCAAACAACTCCACTGATTTGTGACCAATGCCAAGAAAGTCATGAATCCAGTGAGTGTCCAAATCCATCATTCGAAGATTCACTTCAACAATTACAGGTGAATGGGATCTGGTATGATCAGCGTCCTCAACAACAAAATTTCCAGCGAAATCAAAATTTCCCTGGTAGTAACAACAATTTTCAACGGAGGACTCAAGGATCAGGTATGGATTTTAAAGCTAACAATAATTATGCTCAATCTTCACAGAATCAACAAAGTGAGCCTGCTGAGTGGGAAAAAGCTTTTGCTCAGATGGCTAAGGCTTCTAATGAGATGGCTCAACACACTAATGCTTTTATGGAGGAGACTCGAGCCAACAACAAGAACACAAATGCTTCTATTAGGAACCTGGAGAATCAGATAGGCCAGCTGGCAAAGCAATTTTCAGAAAGAATTCCAGGTACATTTCCAAGTAATACAATTATCAATCCAAAAGAGGATTGCATGTATATTACAACTAGAAGCGGGAAAGTAGTGGCAACCCCAGAAAAGCCGAACACAAAGATGGAAGCTAAGAAGAAGCTTAAGGAGGTTAAGGAGCCAGAAAATGAAATTGAAAAACCTGTGGAAGAAGAAAAGCCAGTTGAGAAGAAGAAGTTTGAGCTGAGCCATGAATATGTGATGTCTCAAGCACCTTATCCAGCAAGGTTCAAGAAAGAGGCTTATAACAAGCATTATGACAGGTTTTTAGACATCTTCAAGAAGCTACACATAAACATACCTTTTGCTGAAGCTTTGTCTAGCATGCCAAATTATGCAAAGTTTATGAAGGACTTGTTGTCAAGGAAGCACAAACTGCAAGAATGCCAAACGGTGACACTCACTGAGGAGTGTAGTGCTATTATTACCAAGAAGGTCCCGCCTAAGCGTAATGATCCAGGGAGCTTCAATATCCCTATTGAAATTGGGAACAGAAAAATCAGCCGGGCATTGTGTGATCTTGGGGCTAGCATTAATCTGATGCCCCTTTCTGTTTGCAATTCCTTGGGGATTACCGAGTTGAAGCCTACTCAAGCATCTTTACAACTTGCTGATAAGTCCTCAAGGAAGCCAAGTGGAATAATAGAAGATGTTCTTGTGAAAGTGGACAAGTTCATTTTTCCTGCTGATTTTGTGGTGTTGGATATGGAAGGAGGAGCTGCAATGCCTCTTTTGTTGGGTAGACCTTTCTTAGCTACATCCCGTGCATTGATTGATGTTGAAAATGGAAAGCTTGAGCTAAGGATGAATGATGAGACCGTTACCATCAATGTCTTTAAATCTTTAAAACAGTCTTCTCACAAAGATGATTGTTTTAAAGTTTCAAAGGAAAAACAAAATGTGGCGGTTAAGGTTCCTAAAAAAACAAATGATGCCAAGAAAGATGGTGTCATGAAGGTGGAATCGAAGGAGTCTCCTAAAACTCTAAAAGAAATCTTCTTTTGTAACAAGGTAGTGACTGAAGTATTAAAGGAACAGGAGACTGATTCAAAAGATAAAGATCCATCTTCCCATACCAACAAAATTCTTAATGAGAAGGATGACAAACATGAGAAGAAACCCCAAGGGCGGAGTCATCCTACAATGAAGAAGGTACTGAGAAAGGAGGTGATCAAACTCTTTGATAAGAGTTGGAAGAGACACGGGAAGCTAAAGTTTGACAAGAGACATAGAGATTCTATCTCTAAGAAGAATCAAAGCTTCAAAGAGTTTCTAACATGGCTCCATGGTTTGGGCCAAATCTGGGAATGGTGGCTCCAAACACCAAGGCAGCCAATACCACCAGATCCTCCATTTGCTGAGTCATCCCACGCTGCTGAGTGGGATGACATGGAGGTTTGACTTTTTCTCCTTGCTGACGGAGATCTTGTACATTAGTTTATTTTTCTGTTTTGTATTTTAGTTAGTATATTTTTCTCTGATTTTTTTAATGTGCGCATTATAGTCTCTTCTATATGCCACTGCTTGTTCCATTGTGCAGGTTTTCCTTCTTGTGGTTTAATTATTGCTGAGGACAGCAATGCTCTAAATCTGGGAATGGTGGCCTTGCGCCTTAGAACTGCAATTCTTCTATCAGGGGAGATATCCTAACTCTTTTCATTTTCTTAGTTATTTTTTTTTTTAGTTATTTGGTGTGCCATTAAAAAAAAATTTTAAAAAAAAATGTGTGTTTTGAACAAATCCCAGGTTTAAATGTGTTCATCTTGTTAATGTACATGATTAAATTCTTGGAATATATTGTATGACTTTCTGACATAACATTGCATAGGCATAATTAGATTGCATGATTACTCGTTTGTCTGAGTTAATATTGTGAAATTCTGATAATGTCTGAGGTCAATTTTCTTGAGTCTGCATTGATACCATAGCTGTGAGGTTTTGAGCCTAAACACTGAAATTTTTGTTGAGAGGTCTCACTGTTGTAATACTCTAGAACTTGATTTGTTTCTCTATTATGCATGCATTGATTGATATGATAAAGGCATTTTGTTCTTAATTGCTATTGGCCAAAATAACTCACCTCTATGAGATTTTCCCTTGCTAGCCCTTTGAGCCTGAACTTAATTCTTGATAAATGACCTGTGGCCTGATTGATGGCTTAGCCTATATCCATGTGACTTACCTTGATTGAGATTGAATCACTAAATGTGTTGAAAATAAAATAAAGAAATTGAGGTAAGCTCCACAAAGGTCAAATGATTAAGGGATAAAGAAAAAAAAATAAAAATAATTCATCTATGCCCTTATAAAAAAAAAAAAAAAAAAAGAAGCAAGAAAAAGGAAAAGAGTAAAAGGTGGCTGGAAGGAATTAATTCCCGAAATTCTGTGGGAATGCTAGTGGAGCAAAAATCATTGAATTGAATGTGTTAAAGTGAAATAATATCATTTTTTTCAATCTCATTGTTGTTTGAGCTACTATCCATATATTCCTACCCTGTTACCCCGGCCAAGTTACAACCTGTGAAGTCCTTTTGATCAATTAATGCATGTGTGTGATTCTTCATTTTTTTAAGAATTTTTGAGAATATGATCAAGCCTATGGTAGTGTTATAGCTTTGAGTGATTGAGTGCTCATTATACCCTTAAACACTGAGTGTTGAGTGAATATTATTTATCTGTGTGAGGGATAACCAATGTAGACTTGTATGTCTAAGAAGCTGATGACATTATTGGGAGTTTATGATGTTGAGTCAGGCATGCATGGCATATTGTGTCTGAGAGTGTCTCTGGAATGTTATGTTGGATTAATTGATTATTTCCTAGATTGAGTCTTGTACATTGCTGGGGACAGCAACGTTTAAATCTGGGAATTATTTGATATGCGATCAGCATATAAGGAATTCTAAGATAAAAAGAGGAAGAATGTTACTTAATCTGATGCAAGAAAAGGGCAAAATCAATGTTAATTTGTCAAATATCTTAATCTGAGGTTATGTACTGATTTTATGTTGATTTCATAGGAAAAATGCACAAATTGGAGCTGAAAAGGACAAAGTGAAACTAAAGGCTCACGCTACGAGCGTGGGAATGGCGCTTGCAGCAAATTCAGATTTTAAATTCGAAATTTGAATTCAAATTTATTTTAATTAAATCTTTCCGTTAAACGTTTCTGTAATAAATTCATACTTTAATATTTCCGTTATAACGTTTATGTAATAAATTGTAAGGTTTCCGTTATACGGGCAATATTGGAAATTCACGCTCACAGCGCGGGAATGGCGCTCAGAGCGTGGGAAGAAGAAAATTGGCAGAAGGTCCCGCGCTGAGAGCGCGGGAGTGGCGCTGTCAGCGTGGGAGGCGCGAAAGGATGGAAATTCAAATTTCACATTTTAGGTCAAAGTCTCTTATAAAAAGAGACTCAACCTTTGAAGGAAAGGACATCTCTGAAATCACATCACAAGACCTAGAGGAGACGTTCTTCGTGTTCATCACTCTGTTCTTGTATTCTTCTTTATTTTCTTTCTTTAGTTTATGTTGAAATCAGATCAGCGATCATGTTGTTGATTGGCTAGATCTATTTCTGTAGTCAGGGGGCATGATCCTTTTGTAAACAATTGCTACAAGGATTGAATCATTTTATGTATTGAGTTAATATATTTCATCTTTTATCTTGAGCGTATTGATATTATTTCTGTTAGATCTGATCAACCTAATAGGGAATAATATTCTGGGGATCAGGATTCACAATAGGGATGTTGGAATACTTGATCCTGAAAGGAGATAAAGATGACTCTCCATGCATGTTCTAGGGATAGACTTGTATGGATTGCAGTCGTAGGATTTATCTACGTAATGCTTATTTTCAATTGGAACTACTAAGGGATTAGGGTTCCAATTGAAGTAAAGGGTTAGATCGCCAAGGGATTGGGATCTAACTAATTATTTCTAAAAGATGATAATTTGTCTGAGTTGTTAATGTCAATAGGTTCTATGAATCAATCCGAAGTAAAATTGGGAGCAATCGGTGAATGTACCCTGGCTACAGTCTTTCTCATCACTTTTCCACAAACACATTTCTTCATCTATTTTAAGTCTTCTCCAGAAAAATACAAAAACAATTCTTTTACTTTTATTGTCATTTAATTTAAAGTACAATTAATTGTCAACAATTAATCGATCTATCTAAATTAAGAGGACGGGTTATAGTAGTACTTGTTCATCAATCCCTGTGGAGACGATACTTTCTTATCACTTTATTACTTGGAACGATCGGTGCACTTGCCGAGATCGCAACACATAACTCCACACATAACAACCTCATTACTTTATAACTGACTCATTAATATCAATCAATGAATAACATAACTCCACACATGACAGCCTCATTACTCCACACATAACAGCCTCATTACTTTATAACTGACTCATTAATATCAATCAATGAATAACATAACTCCACATATAACAGCCTCATTACTTTATAACTAACTCATTAATATCATCCATATAACACCTCGGAAAAGTAAATGTGAATTTATGTGATAAAATATGGGTTTAAAAGGGAAGGATTAGTGAAAATCCGTAATTTAGGGCCAAAATGGGCAAAAAGGGCAAAATGGTAAATTGCCAAGAACGTGAACCGAGGCATGAAAAATGGAGTTAGAGAGTTAATATGACAAAAATAATGCCGAAAATGGAATCAGGACGGAAAATTGAGTGAATAGGCAAATTTGGGAAAAATTGATGAATAGTGATTTTTAAGTTGTTAAATACTGCGGTACGAGTGTACCGATAAGTGTGAAATTTTTATCAATATTTTGAGGAAAGAAAAATATGTCATGGACTGGAAAAATATGTAGATTAAGAATATATGATCAGAAATTTTATCGGAGTTAAAGTTAGATCGCGTGTGGGACCCGTGTGACCGAAGTCACTTGGCCCCCACCTCTTTTTCTTCTTCCTTTTCCTTCTCCTTTCTTCTCTCTCGCGCGCCCCTCTCTGCTGTGAAAAAAGAAAACCCACCCATTCTTCTCTTCTCCACCATTTTCTCTTTTCTCCACCAAATCACTTGATTTTGGTGTTGAAATCTATTGTAAACAACCTTCTAGATCCATTGGTAACACTTAGAAGCCTTGAATCAACCTCCTTGCTGCGTTTTTGAGCAAAATCAGATTCGAACCCTTAGGTGTTCTTGGAGTTTTTGAGAGTTTTGGATCTCCTTTGGATTGATGGAGCCTTGGTGGTGTTCCTACACATGATGGTGAGTATATTTGTGGTACTTTTGTGGTTGGTTTTGTAGATCTAGAAATTATGCTTTGAATCTTTGATTTTAGATGTGTGATGATAGAGAGCCCAAATGGAAAAATGCTATTAGATGAAAAGGCCTTAGAATGATGCATAAAAGCTAGAAATGCTATGATAATTTTTGGTGAAAAAGTTAGGTTTTTAACTTAGGAAAATTTGAGGAATTTTCATGAAAATTGGTATGTGGTGTAATTGAATAATTGAATGGTGGACCGTTGGTATAGGTTGATAATATGATGATATGATTAGTATGAGTGTTAAAATGAATTGAAAAGCCTTGGGGCATACCTTGTGAGGAATCCGAATTATGATGAAAATTGAGGAAAAATGATATAAGAATGATGTAATGGAAGTTGAATGATTGAAAATGATGTTTAATTGGATGATGGCAAAGTGTGGTAAAGTGAAATGAGAAGAAAGAATGTGTGACTCATGTTGTAATTGGTAAATTAGCCTATAAAAGATATTGAAGTAAAATGGTATGGAAAAATAGCCTTTGGCCTAGGTGATTTAAATGATGATTAATTGTGTAAATGAATGGTTTACATTGGAATTGTATTGATAATCATGTTGTGGATTATCTAGGTTGCCTCTTTTGGACGCTTTGGAAGCGGGTAAGCTTGGAGCTTACGTTTGGAGCATGGGCTCGGTATTGAGGTAACCATTGGAACTGGGGTTTAGCCCTTGTGTGCTCCACCACACCTAGTGGATGGTTGTGGTTGGATTATGTGGTTATGACATTGTGTGATTGTGTGCTTGTATGCATATTGCTTGATTTTTGTGAAAATTGTTTGGTCACTGGCCAGTTGACGTGTGTTGGTTTGGACATCCGCTGGGTTCATCCTACGGGAGAATGCCAGTTGGACTGCCATGGTGTTGACTCTGGGAGCGACATCAGGATGATCCAAGCGGGGGACGTCCGCCGGATAGGGCTCATGAGGAGTTCCGGTTGGGTATTGCCATGGAGTCTTCTCAACCATGGGAGAGGCGCCAGGACTGTCTCGGGAGTTATATGATGGAGTCCTTGAACATGAATCCATGAGTGGATGTTCTTGGGTTGTCTCCAGTTGATGGGTGATATTGTATTACATGCATATTATATGATGTTGTATTTGCACATTGAGTGAGCCATGGGGTGGAGAAACCTCCAGGGCCCTTGGTTTACTGAGATATATTTATATATCTCACCCCGTGTTGTGGGGGATCATTTCAGGTTAGGTTGAGCCTGGAAGAGTGGAGCCGGAGGTGCATGTTAGAGGCACCATGTGATGAGCATTGGATGGGGACATATATTGCATATGTTTTATGCTTTAGTCATTGATCATGAACCTATGCATGTTGAAAATGCCATGCTTTGTAAGTTCATGAATACATGTTAGATTCTTCAATATGATGTATATGTAGGGCATGAGTATATATTGTATAT
>JAVKPL010000686.1:0-15233 GCA_032173675.1 Gastrolobium villosum
TGCCGCCCTGAAGAATCTGCCTGCTCGGTTTCCTCCGTGGAACTGTGGTGGTGGCTTGTTCAAGTTCTTGGCCTCCAGAATGATCCCTTCTGCCTGACGACTCTGATTGATGAGTTCCGGAAGTGTACGATTAGCCGTCGTCAGAATGAGCTTGCGAATTTCCGGATGTAATCCGCTCTCGAACTTCTCTACCTGCCATTCTTCATCGTAAATGTTCCGATCGAAGTTGGCGTACTCGATCAGCTGCCCGAACTTTGCGATATACTTATTCACCGTCATGTTATCCTGCCTGAGAGACAGCAGTTCAGTGTGCTTCATCCTTCTCATTGCCTTAGGAAAATACTTGTCCAAAAACACTTGTCTGAACACGGCCCATGTTAGTTCCACGTCCTGAGCTCTCAGCAGAGCCCTCGCACCAGTCCACCACGTTAACGCTTCTGCGCTTCTGGGCATCAGCTGGTACTCAATCATCTGCAGCCACTTTGCTGCAGTCGGGGTTGTCTCCACCCTCTGCGCTTTCAACCTGGGCATGCCATGCGTCGCGCCACTCGAAGATGCACTCTCAATTCAAGTGGGGGTTGGTTCTGATTCTGTTGCCTATGGTCGCGCCACTCTTGGCTCATATTCTGGATGAACGTTGCCAGTCCTCCAATAGTGGTGATAAGGTCTTCTTCTGCATCGCCAGTCCTTCCCCGAGTTGAACCTCGACCACCTGCCATGATTCTGCACTCACAATATCAGGAAATGAGTTGATCAGGCTCACCGCAAGTTATCCATGGCAGCAGTCTCAAGTAGGTACTCGAGTTCAATTCGGACAAGTTAGCTATGCATCCGTGTCTTATCACAGAACAGTCCTATCAATCTAACTACCCTAGCTAATATATACTTAACTATAGCTCACTTAGGCAGTCAGCAGATAAACACAAACAACAATCAATTCAATCAAACACAAGCAATTCCATGGACCAAACTGCTCTGATACCAATTAGTGTAACGCCCTCCCTTGTATGCATCCAAGAGAGTCGTTTGCTAAGCGGAATTAGAGTCGTTACGTCACATGAGCTAACAAAGCAGCATACAAGTCCGTATAAAATTTTTCAACACTTAAATTCCTTTCATAAAGGTTTTCCAAAATAGTCATTGTTCACAAAGGTTCCAACTAACATAAAGATGATAAGGACTACAGCCATCCAAAAAGTACCAAAATATTAATCATTACAGTTATCCAGTTTAAACAAACAGCAACAATGATAATCCACGCATCAGCAATCAACAGCAAACATCATGTCTTCAAGTGCTTTTATGTCCTCCTGCCATTTAGGAAAATAGCAGCCCCGAAGGGGTGAGAATAATCCCAGTAGTGTGGCAATAAAACCAGTAATATAACAATATTAACTAGGCACAAAATTAGAAACAGTCACTTCAACATATCCTTGTTCCTTTTCCTTTTTATCATATTCATATATTGCGTATATAACGCCTTTCCTTTGCGCTTTTAGCACCGTCGTGCGCGCACTTCCCAGTGGAATCAAATATACCCTTGGCACCTGAGCTCCATGTGGATTCCATCTGAGGGCCTATGCGGACTGATGCCAAGAGTCCCATACCCCGGTACCTTGGGGATGCCTATATGATGCTTGCTCAAACACATGGTCCTGTACATAACTATTCTAAAACAAGGCCTATATGATCATGATATATGTATGTCATGCTATGCTTTCACACACAAAGCGTAAAAATGCGGTATAATGTAAGATGCATGCTTATATACCTTTCATATGCGTTATGCTGCCACATAACGTCTTACCTCATAGTCATCACGACACATTTTGGCAGTTTCCTTTCATTATAATGGAACATAACATTTTTACGGCATATGGAGCATCATGTTACAATTCTATACCAGTAGTCAATAGTCACATTAGGCTTCATCGCCTGACACTTACCTTAGCTTTCCTTAAATATTACCAACGGCAGCGAAATATTCTCACTTCTTAAGCGCACCTAAATCAATTAAAACTAATCATTTACAGTGGCTATTTACAGCAGAACAGAGAGCATACAGCAGTGGCTTACAGCAGCCAAAACAGTGAACATACAGCAGCAAAACAGTGAGCATACAGCAGCAAAACAGTGAGCATACAGCAGTGTTTACAGCAGCCAAAACAGTGAACATACCGCAGCAAAACAGTGAGCATACAGCAGCAAAACAGTGAGCATACAGCAGTGTTTACAGCAGCCAAAACAGTGAACATACAGCAGCAAAACAGTGAGTATACAGCAGTGTTTACAGCAGCCAAAACAGTGACGTTTTAAACTTTTCCAAAACAGAAACAGTGGCGTTTTTAAAACAGAAACAGTGGCATTTTTAAAACAGAAACAGTGGCACTTGAACTTCCAAAACAGTGGCATAAACAGTGGCCTATCATGGATTAAAACAGTGACATTTTATGCATACAAACAGTGGCATAGAAGGGCTAAAACAGTGGCATTTTTATGCATAAAAACAGTGGCATATGATGACTAAAACAGTGGCATTTGAGGCATAAAAACAGTGGCATTTATGCATATAAACAGTGGCATTTATGCATATAAACAGTGGCATGGAATGACTTAAACAGTGGCATTTTTATGCATAAAACAGTGGCATTACATGGCTAAAACAGTGGCATTTTAAGCATGGAAACAGTGGCATTTTAAGTGGCATGAACATGGCTAAAACAGTGGCATTACATGGCTAAAACAGTGGCATTTTAAGCATGAAGCATGGAAACAGTGGCATTACATGGCTGAAACAGTGGCATTTTAAGCATGAAAATAGTGGCATTACATGGCTAAAACAGTGGCATTGTCATGGAAACATGGCATTACATGAAACAGTGGCTTAAAATGTGCAGAAACAGTGGCATTAAAATGTGCAGAAACAGTGGCTTAAAATGTGCAGAAACAGTGGCTTAAAATGTGCAGAAACAGTGGCTTAAAATGTGCAGAAACAGTGGCTTAAAATGTGCAGAAACAGTGGCTTAAAATGTGATTTTTAGGGACCGAAACAGTGGCATTACATCTCCAAAACAGTGGCATTTACATAAGGAAACAGTGGCACATTTCTCTTTAAAACAGTGGCCTAATCATACAAGAATTAGTGACCTAGCTCAAATATAACCATAAGATTTTTATGCATATAATTCATCATGAAATAGCTCCACCATTCTAATTTTTTACCATGCTCATACTTGAATCCCAAAACAACACATACACAAGGAGTCATTTAAGCATACATACATGGCTACACAAAGAAAGAGTTCAAGGTTTAAAGCCTACCTCTTGTAGCACACCCTTCAAAGTCACACACCACCTTCAAGCTTCTCTACACAACAAATCCTTACTTCCTATGGTGATCTATGCGCAACAAGGTGAGAAGGAAGGCTAGCACAAGCTTGGTGTATGGTTGAGGTGAAGGAGAGGGGAAGTTGGCTTGACAAAGTCTTCTTGCTCCAAGGTGGCTTGTTGGTGGCTAGAGGGAGTGAGGAGGAGGAGGAGAATTTGCTGCACAAGTGAATGGGGGCAGCCCCTCTTGTGCGCAAATTTAAAGAGAGGGAGGAGAGGAGTTGCTATGATTAACCATCATGGAAGGTTCAGATTTCTTGGGGCTGAATCTAAGGCTGAATCAAGCAAGGTTTGCTTCTTCTTTACTCTATTTACATGCAAGAGGTGAGGGAAGATTTGTTCAGCTTTGAGGGCTGTCCAAGGCAGGGAAATTTCTGCACAAATGATCATGAGTTGCGCATGAATGGAGTGGGAAGGAAGGGTCAAGTGCACATGCAAGAGCTTAGCTAAGTCAACAAGTAAACTAACCATGTGGCAGCCCAAAAATCTGCACTTATGCAGTCCTTGGTGCGCAAATCATGAGAGGAAAAGAGGTGCATGTGGGTGCAGATTTGTGACAGTCCAAGCACTCAAATAGGGCTGTCCTTGTGCAGAAAAATTCTGCATAAAAAGCCAAGCTATGCGCACAATGATGAGGGGTGAGGGAGGTTCACTAAGTCCACAAGCTAGAGGGCTTTGTGGCAGCCAAGGATTCAGATTCATGCAGCTGACCTCTGCACAAAAATGATGAGAATGCAGTCTCATGATGCATGTGGAAGGAGGAGGAGGTTTGACTTATGATGGCTGCAAAAGCTTGCAACAAAATCTGCACAATGCAGTCTAATGATGGAAGTGTAAGAGGGTTCTCCAAGTCAACAAGTTAGGCAATTTGGTGACACAAGAAATCTGCACAAAAGTCCCTCCCATGTGCGCCTAAATGGATGAGTATGCAGCCCAAAAACATGCTAAATTGCACATGTGTCCACCATGCAATAAAATTAAAATCAAGTGTGTATAATCAAGATGAGGTGGCGGTCAAACATGAAGGAATTAGGCAGATTTTTCTAAGTGTAATCCATCTACTTGTGCGCATAAAAGAGAGGGTAAACATGAAGCCAAGTGGTTGTTTCTTGATGCACAAGACACCCAAAATGGGCAAGGTTTAGGGGAAATAAGAATGGTTACAATTTTGGGCTGAATTGGCTTGATCCAAGAGCCATCCTTGGGCCATTGGCCACACACACACAAAGGATCCAAACACCCAAGTCCAAAAACAACAAGTCTATACACACTCAAGCCCACATCCAAACACTAATGCCTTCTAGCACACACTCACATTATTCATAAGATCAAGTTCACATGTCTACATATGTAACTTCCTATGATTTAATTTAATTAACTACCTTAGTCTTATCCAAGAAATAAAGATCAAACGATTCACAAACCATTACCCATAAACCATACATCCGAATTCCACACATGTACACATAGCATATAGTACTTAGGTATTTTACTAATTATGCGGGATGTTACACACAATTTTCCATCAATTTATTTAAACAATTAATAATAGTAATTATTTACTATATATTAATGCAAATCTAAGTTAAATCGATAATCGTTAACTTCTAGAATTATTATCTTTAATAATTATAATAATGGATTAATTAATAATTTTAATAATTTAATATTTGAGGTTATTGAATGTGAGGATACGGATCTCCTCCTAGTATATTATCATAGAAATATTTTAACCTTGAATCATGTATATCATTATAAAATACCAAACAATATGAAATCAAAATTGGGATTATGTGTACCTTATTGGATCATCACAAAGCCAAAAGAAAGAAGGGACTACATGCCAGATCTTCCTCTCTATCACCTATTTCGATAAAGGAAGCCTCAACGATGGGAGCTTGATGGCTTATGGAGTTTAACTCCAGTATAAATAGGCTAGAGAGAGGACCTAGCTCATAACCCAGAGAAGAGTCTATGCCCATCTGTGCCCATGGGTCCACCCATAATGGAAAACCAGGGTCACACTAAAGCCTATTGCTGCCCAACTAGGCCCAATAATATCAGATGCTAGAAGCCCAATCAAATGTGATCGCAATGGGCTTAGTTACAATATTTATATTGGAATATCCATTAACCCAATTAATATTAAAATACAAAACTAATTAATTAATATAGCTAACAAAGCAGCATACAAATCCGTATAAAAATTTTCAACACTTAAATTCTTTTCATAAAGGTTTTCCAAAATAGTCATTGTTCACAAAAGTTCAAACTAACATAATCATGATAAAGGCTACAGTCATCCAAAAGTTCCAAAACATTAATAATTACAATAATCCATCTAAACAAACAGCAACACTGAGAATCCACGCATCAGCAATCAACAGCAAAATATTACTTCTTCAAATGCTCTGGCGTCCTCCTGCCATTTTGGAAAAATAGCAGCCCCGAAGGGGTGAGAATAATCCCAGTAGTGTGGCAATAAAACCAATAATATAACAATATTAACTAGGCACAAAATCATAAACAGTCACTTCAACATATCCTTGTTCCTTTTCCTTTTTATCATATTCATATATTGCGTATATAACGCCTTTCCTTTGCGCTTTTAGCACCGTCGTGCGCGCACTTCACAGTGGAATCAAATATCCCTTGGCACCTGAGCTCCATGTGGATTCCATCTGTGGGCCTATGCGGACTGATGCCAAGTGTCCCATACCCCGGTACCTTGGGGATGCCTATATGATGCTTGCTCAAACACATGGTCCTGTACATAACTATTCTAGAACAAGGCCTATATGATCATGATATATGTATGTCATGCTATGCTTTCACACACAAAGCGTAAAAATGCGGTATAATGTAAGATGCATGCTTATGTACCTTTCATATGCGTTATGCTGTCACATAACGTCTTACCTCATAGTCATATAGCCATCACGGCACATTTTGGCAGTTTCCTTTCATTATAATGGAACATAATATTTTTACGGCATATGGAGCATCATGTTACAATTCTATACCAGTAGTCAATAGTTACATTAGGCATCATCGCCTGACACTTACCTTAGCTTTCCTTAAATATTACCACGGCAGCGAAATATTCTCACTTCTTAAGCGCACCTAAATCAATTAAAACTAATCATTTACAGTGGCTATTTACAGCAGAACAGAGAGCATACAGCAGTGGCTTACAGCAGCCCAAAACAGTGAGCATTTACAGCAGCAAAACAGTGAGCATACAGCAGCAAAACAGTGAGCATACAGCAGCAAAACAGTGAGCTTACAGCAGCAAAACAGTGAGCATACAGCAGTGTTTACAGCAGCAAAACAGTGAGCATACAGCAGCAAAACAGTGAGCATTTACAGCAGCAAAACAGTGAGCATTTACAGCAGCAAAACAGTGAGCATACAGCAGCAAAACAGTGAGCTTACAGCAGCAAAACAGTGAGCATACAGCAGTGTTTACAGCAGCAAAACAGTGAGCATACAGCAGCAAAACAGTGAGCATTTACAGCAGCAAAACAGTGACGTTTTAAACGTTTTCAAAACAGAAACAGTGGCGTTTTTAAAACAGAAGCAGTGGCATCTTTAAAACAGAAACAGTGGCACTTTGAACTTCCAAAACAGTGGCATTTTATACATACAAACAGTGGCATAGAAGGACTAAAACAGTGGCATTTTTATGGATTAAACAGTGGCATTTGATGTATAAAAACAGTGGTATAGAAGGACTAAAACAGTGGCATTTTTATGCATAAAACAGTGGCATTTGATGACTTAAAACAGTGGCATTTTTATGCATAAAACAGTGGCATTTGATGACTTAAAACAGTGGCATTTTTATGCGTAAAACAGTGGCCTTTTAAGCATGGAAACAGTGACATCTCATGACTAAAACAGTGGCATTTTAAGCATGGAAACAGTGGCATTACATGGCTAAAACAGTGGCTTAAGGAGTACTAAAACAGTGACATTTTAAGTGCAGAAACAGTGGCATATAATGTGCAGAAACAGTGGCATGTAATGTGCAGAAACAGTGGCTTTTAAGTGCAGAAACAGTGGCTTTTATTGTGCAGAAACAGTGGCTTTTAGGTGCAGAAACAGTGGCTTTTATTGTGCAGAAACAGTGGCTTTTAGGTGCAGAAACAGTGGCATATAATGGTGATTTTGAGGGACCGAACAGTGGCATTTCATCTACCAAAACAGTGGCATTTACATAAGGAAACAGTGGCACATTTCTCTTTAAAAACAGTGGCCTAATCATACAAGAATTAGTGGCCTAAGCTCAAACATAACCATAAGATTTTTATGCATACAATTCATCATGAAATGACTCCATTCTTATACTTTTATCATGCTCAACCAAGGATCCAAAGTAACACAATTACAAGAAGACATTCAAACATTCATACATGGCTACACTAAGAAAGGATTCAAGGTTCAAGGCCTACCTCTTGTAGCACACACTTCACCACACCCTTCTAGCTCTACTTCACAACAAGTCCTCTCTTCCTAGGAGGTCCTATGCGCAAGCAAGGTGATGATGAGCAAGCTTGGACAGTTTCAAGGTTGAAGACAAGGCTGGACAGTGAGGGAGTGTGAGTTGTCTAAAGCAAAGTCTTTCTTTCTCCAAAGTGGCTTGTTGGTGTGGCTAGAGGGAGTGAGGAGGAGGAGGAGAATTTGCTGCACAAGTGAATGGGGGCAGCCCCTCTTGTGCGCAAATTTAAAGGGAGAGAGGAGAGGAGTTGCTATGATTTATCATCATGGAAAAATCTGATTACTTGGGGGAGTGGGGCTGCATACAAGGGCTGTACAAGCAAGGTGTTGGCTTCTAAATTACTCTACTTACATGCAAGGATGGAGGAGTGATATGTTCAGATCTGAGTTGGTGATACAAGTCAGAATTTTCACACCAAAGACCAAGCCATGCGCACACAAGGTTGAGTGGGAAAGGATGCATCATTAACTCTGATTTGTGGCAGTCTAAATACTCAATTTTGGGGCTGTCCTAAGTCAGAAAAACTTCTGCATCATTGACCAATTTGTGCGCAAAAATGGAGTGGAAAGGAAGTGTCAAGTGCACATGCAAGAGCTTGGCTAAGTCAACAAGTAAAACAACCAAGTGGCAGCCCAAAAATCTGCAAAGAAGCAGCCTTGGTGCGCAATGATGAGGGGGAAAGAAGTGTGACCAGAGTGCAGTTTTGTGACAGCCCAAATTCAGATTTTGGAGCTGCACAAAATGATGAAAATGCAGCAACAAATCCTCTTATGATGCATGTGAAAACAAGGCAGATTTTGGCTCATGATGGCTGCAAAAGCTTGCCCAAAAATCTGCACAAAACAGTCTCATGATGGAGAGTGAAAGTGGTTATCCAAGTCAACAAGTTATGCAGTCTTGTGTCATAAAAAAAAATCTGCATCCAGCCCCTCCCATGTGCGCCCAAAATGAGGAAATTATGCAGCCTAAAGATCATGCTACAATGCACATGTGGCTTCCAAGAAATAAGGTTTAAATCAAGTTATGCTTAAGCAAGGTGAGGTGGCGGTTTTAACAAGGTAAAATGGCAGATTTCAAGGTCCTAAATTACCCTTACTTGTGCGCAAAATGAGAAGGAAAAACATTAAGCCAAGAGGTTGTTTCTTGATGCACAAGACACCCTAAATGGGCAAGGCTTAGGGGAAATAAGAATGGTTACAATTTTGGGCTGAATTGGCTTGATCCAAGAGCCATCCTTGGGCCATTGGCCATCCACACAAAAGGATCCATTCACACAAGTCCAAAAGCAACAAGTCCACACACACACACTAGCCCACATCCAAACACACATACTCACATTACTCACATGATTTTAATAAATTCATATGCCTACATAAACACCCTCCTAGGATTTAATTTAATTAATTACCTTAGTCTTATCCAAGGAATAAAAATCAAACAATTCACAAGCCATAACACATAACACATAAACCATACATCCGAATTCTACACATGTACATATAGCATATAGTACTTAGGTATTTTACTAATTATGCGGGATGTTACACTCTCCCCACCAAAAAGGAATTTTGTCCGCAAAATAAACTTACTTAAGAGCTAAACAGTTCTGGATAGCGTTTCCGAACGTCGTCCTCGCGCTCCCAAGTGGCTTCAGCTGCCGATCTGTTGTTCCACAATACTTTCACCAACGGAATCTCTTTAGAACGGAGTCGCTTGACAGATCTTTCAAGAATTTGGAATGGTTGCACTTGATAAGTCAGATTTTCCTTGAGTTCCACTTCTTCCGGCTGTAATACGTGAGATGGATCAGAGAGATACCTCCGTAGCTGTGACACATGAAATACATTGTGAATTCCTGACAAATTGGGTGGCAAAGCCAACCGGTATGCGGATTCTCCAATCCGGTCCATAATCAGATACGGTCCTAAGTACCGTGGACTTAACTTCTTAACTCCCATTCTCCTTCCGAGTCCCGATGTAGGAGTGATTCTCAAAAATACATGGTCTCCGACTTCGAAAGATAGAGGCTTATGACGCTTGTCGTAATAACTCTTCTGTCTGGCCTGAGCCCTCTGCATATTCTCCCGAATCTTCTTTACTTGTTCGGATGTTTCTTGAATTAGATCGGGTCCTAACATACTTCGCTCTCCTACTTCAGTCCAACATAAAGGGGATCTGCATTTTCTCCCATACAAAGCTTCATACGGTGCCATCTGAATGCTGGAGTGGTAACTGTTGTTGTAAGCGAACTCAATCAACGAAAGATAGCTATCCCAGCTGCCTCCTAACTCCAAAACACATGCTCGCAACATGTCCTCTAAAGCTTGGATGGTGCGTTCCGTCTGTCCATCGGTCTGCGGATGATAAGCAGTACTCAACCTCAGTTGGGTCCCTAATGCTCTTTGAAAGGATTCCCAAAACTTGGACGTAAACTTGGGATCACGATCACTGACAATACTCGTAGGAACTCCGTGCAGCTTCACAATCTCCTGCAGATAGATTCTAGCAAGCCTCTCTGTATCATATGTGGTTCTAACACGCAAGAAATGAGCTGACTTCGTTAAACGATCGACAATCACCCAGATAGAGTCATATCCTTCTCGCGTCCGAGGAAGTCCAACTACAAAATCCATCGAAATACTATCCCACTTCCATTCGGGAATCTCCAAAGGTTGAAGGAGTCCCGACGGTCTCTGATGTTCATACTTCACCTTCTGACAAGTTAAGCATCGAGATACATACTCCGCAATATCACGCTTCATACCCGGCCACCAAAACGAGGTCTTCAAATCGTGGTACATCTTCGTGGATCCAGGATGAACTGCATACTTACCCTTGTGAGCTTCCTGCAAAACTTCTTGCCTCAACTCTTTATTCGGCACAACCAGCCGTCCTTGAAACCTCCAGACATCCTTCTCATCCTTTACTACCTCTTGGTTACCAACCAACTCGCGGACTAACTCTTCATCCTTCTGAGCCTCCTTAATTCTACTGATCAATTCATTCTCCACCTTTATATTTCCCAATCTTATGCTGTTCCCTCTCTCGTCTACCGATAAGTTCAAGTCTCGAAAGGCCTCAAACAACTTCAATTCTTCCATCATCAGAGTTGCAGTGTGTAGAGTCTTCCTGCTTAGGGCGTCAGCTACCACGTTCGCCTTACCGGGGTGGTACTTAAGGTCAAAATCGTAGTCCTTCAGAAATTCCATCCACCGTCGTTGTCGCATATTCAGCTCCTTCTGGTCGAACAAGTACTTCAAACTCTTATGATCGCTGAACACGTCAAACTGCGAACCATACAAGTGGTGCCTCCAGATTTTCAGTGCGAACACGATAGCTGCTAATTCCAAATCGTGCGTAGGATAATTTTCTTCGTGAGGCTTCAGTTGTCGAGATGCGTAAGCTACTTGTAACATCCCGTATAATTAGTAAAATACCTAAGCACTATATGCTATATAGAATTCGGATGTATGGTTTATGTGTTATGTGTTATGGCTTGTGAATTGTTGATTTTTATTCCTTGGATAAGACTAAGGTAATTAATTAAATTAAATCATAGGAGGGTGTATATGTAGGCTTATGAATTTATTAAAACCATGTGAGTAATGTGAGTATGTGTTAGAAGACATTAGTGTTTGGATGTGGGCTAGGGTGTGTGTGGGCTTATTGCTAGTGGACTTGTGTGTTTGGACCCTTTGTGTGTGTGGCCTATGGCCCAAGGATGGCTCTTGGATCAAGCTAATTCAGCCCAAGGTTGTGTCCAACCTTATCCTCCCTAAGCCTTGTCCAACCTAGGTGTCTTGTGCATCAAGTAACCCTCACTTGGCAAAGGTATTTCCCACTCACTTATGCGCACATAGGAGAGTAATTAGGACCTTGTAAATCTGCCATTTTTCCCTTGATTAAACCGCCACCTCACCTTGATTATGCATAACTTGATTTTTATTTATTGCATGGTAGTCACATGTGCCTTTAAGCATGATATTAGGCTGCATTTTTCTGCATTGGGCGCACATGGGGGGAGGGAGTCATGGATCAGATTTTGTGTCATCAAAATTGCATAACTTGTTGACTTGGATAACCACTTACACCCTCCATCATGAGACTGCATTGTGCAGATTTTTGACAAGCTTTTGCAGCCCTTCTTGAGTCAAATCTCTTCCTCCTTCCACATGCATCATGAGACTGCATTCTCATCATTTTTGTGCAGAGGTCAGCTGCATGAATCTGAATCCTTGGCTGCCACAAAGCCCTCTAGCTTGTGGACTTAGTGAACCTCCCTCACCCTCATCATTGTGCGCATGGTTTGACCATTTATGCAGAAATTTTCTGCACAAGGACAGCCCTATTTGAGTGTGTGGACTGTCACAAATCTGCACCTCTTTTTCCCCTCATCATTTGCGCACCAAGGGCTGCATAAGTGCAGATTTTTGGCTGCCACAAGTTCAATTGCTTGTTGACTTAGCACAGCCCTTGCATGTGCTCATCTCCCACTCCTCTTTATGCGCAAACCTTGGTCATTTATGCAGAAAATGTTCTGACTTTGGACAGCCCTTAAATCTGAACAAATCCCCTCACCCTTTTGCATGTAAGTAGAGTAATTTAGAAGCCAAAACCTTGCTTGTTTCAGCCTTTTATGCAGCCCCATCATCTCACAAAAATCTGAATATTTCATGATAGTTAATCATAGCATTCTTTCCTCACTTTCTCTATATATATGCGCATGGAGAGGGGGCTGCCTTCATGTGCAAGTGCAGCCAACTCCTCTCCAACTTCTCTTCTCCTCACTCCCTCACTCCCTCACTCCCAAAACCGAACCTCAAGCCTCCTTGGAGCTAGAAGACTTTGCTTAAGACAACTCCTTCCTTCCCTCACCCCAACCATACACCAAGCTAGTGCTAACCTCGTTCCTCATCCTTGTTGCGCATAGATCACATAGGAAGCTAGGACTTGTCGTGAAGTAGAACTAGAAGGTGGTGTGCTACAAGAGGTAGGCTCTAAACTTTGAACTCCTTCTTTGTGTAGCCATGTTTGTATGCTTAAATGTCTCTTTGAGTATGTGTGGTTTTGGGATTCAAGTATGAGCATGGTAAATGGAGCTATTGCATGGTGAATTGTATGCTTAAAAATGCTTAAGATATGCCACTGTTTTCTTATGTATGTGCCACTGTTTTGGTAGATAAAATGCCACTGTTTCGGTCCCTCAAAATCACATTTTATGCCACTGTTTTGAAGATGTATGCCCACTGTTTCGGTTCATCAAAATCACCATTATATGCCACTGTTTCTGCACTTAAAAGCCACTGCCACTGTTTCTTTTAAGCCACTGTTTTGCACTGCCACTGTTTCTGCACATTTTAAGCCACTGTTTCTGCACATTTTAAGCCACTGTTTCTGCACATTTTAAGCCACTGTTTCTGCCCATTACATGCCACTGTTTCTGCACATATATGTCACTGTTTTAGTGCCCTTAAGCCACTGTTTTCATGCATGAAATACCACTGTTTTTACTCATAAAATGCCACTGTTTCCATGCTTAAAATGCCACTGTTTTAGCCATGTAATGCCACTGTTTTCATGCTTAAAATGCCACTGTTTTAGCCATGTAATGCCACTGTTTTCATGCTTAAAATGCCACTGTTTTTATGCATAAAAGATCACTGTTTTAAGCCATCGTATGCCACTGTATTATGCATAATGTGCCACTGTTTTATGTGCACAAATGCCACTGTTTTATGTGCACAAATGCCACTGTTTTATGTGCACAAATGCCACTGTTTTATGTGCACAAATGCCACTGTTTTATGTGCACAAATGCCACTGTTTTATGTGCACAAATGCCACTGTTTTATGTGCACAAATGCCACTGTTTTATGTGCACAAATGTACCACTGTTTAAGTCATTCCATGCCACTGTTTATACATAAAAATGCCACTGTTTTACTCCTCAAAGGCCACTGTTTGTATGTATAAAATACCACTGTTTTGGAAGTTCAAAGTGCCACTGTTTCTGTTTTAAAAATGCCACTGTTTCTGTTTTAAAAACGCCACTGTTTCTGTTTTGAAAACGTTTAAAACGTCACTGTTTTGGCTGCTGTATGCTCACTGTTTTGCTGCTGTATGTCCACTGTTTTGCTGCTGTAAACACTGCTGTATGCTCACTGTTTTGCTGCTGTATGTCCACTGTTTTGGCTGCTGTAAGCACTGCTGTATGCTCACTGTTTTGCTGCTGTATGTCCACTGTTTTGCTGCTGTAAACACTGCTGTATGCTCACTGTTTTGCTGCTGTATGCTCACTGTTTTGCTGCTGTAAATAGCCACTGTAAATGATTAGTTTTAATTGATTTAGGTGCGCTTAAGAAGTGAGAATATTTCGCTGCCGTTGGTAATATTTAAGGAAAGCTAAGGTAAGTGTCAGGCGATGATGCCTAATGTAACTATTGACTACTGGTATAGAATTGTAACATGATGCTCCATATGCCGTAAAAATATTATGTTCCATTATAATGAAAGGAAACTGCCAAAATGTGCCGTGATGGCTATATGACTATGAGGTAAGACGTTATGTGGCAGCATAACGCATATGAAAGGTATATAAGCATGCATCTTACATCCTACCGCATTTTTACGCTTTGTGTGTGAAAACATAGCATGACATACATATATCATGATCATATAGGCCTTGTTCTAGAATAGTTATGTACAGGACCATGTGTTTGAGCAAGCATCATATAGGCATCCCCAAGGTACCGGGGTATGGGACACTTGGCATCAGTCCGCATAGGCCCACAGATGGAATCCACATGGAGCTCAGGTGCCAAGGGATATTTGATTCCACTGTGAAGTGCGCGCACGACGGTGCTAAAAGCGCAAAGGAAAGGCGTTATATACGCAATATATGAATATAATAAAAAGGAAAAGGAACAAGGATATGTTGAAGTGACTGTTTATGATTTTGTGCCTAGTTAATATTGTTATATTATTGGTTTTATTGCCACACTACTGGGATTATTCTCACCCCTTCGGGGCTGCTATTTTCCTAAATGGCAGGAGGACATAAGAGCATTTGAAGACGTGATATTTTGCTGTTGATTGCTGATGCGTGGATCATCAGTGTTGCTGTTTGTTTCAATGGATTACTGTATTAATGATTTATGTTTTGGAACTTTTGGATGACTGTAGTCTTCATCATGATTATGTTAGCTTGAACTTTTGTGAACAATGTCTATTTTGGAAAACCTTTATGAAAAGAATTTAAGTGTTGAAAATTTTTATACGGATTTGTATGCTGCTTTGTTAGCTCATGTTAACGACTCTAATTGCTAGCAAACGACTCTTTGTTAGC
>JAVKPL010000687.1:0-15380 GCA_032173675.1 Gastrolobium villosum
TTTTTAGAGTAAATATATAGTGGTCCAGGATCAATGCACCCCATAGAGAATTTATTTTCCTCTTTTTAATGGCATTTCAAGTAGGCTAAATCCAACAAAGTAATCGAAAGTAAATATTGAATCGAATTCGGTTAATTTCTAGGGATAGGATATTCTATATATCTTTTATTAATGTCTACTTTACTTACTTATTGAGTTATTGTGAATACTGCTAGATCAGAATATCAATTAACTTTCATCATTTTTTTTTCTTTTGAGATTTTTATTCAATAGTATATTGAAAATAAATAGATAGAATAGACATGAAAAAAGATATTCATACAATATTTTATGCCCAATTCCTAATACCATAGACCCAACACAAAGAAGAAAAAACAAGCAAGCAGGGTCAATTATTTTGTAAATCAATTTTTTTCTACCGTGACATTTAGTGGTTCATAAGATCCTCTTTGTCACCAAATTTCTCACTCACACGGATGCACAATAAAATGTCCTTTACAATTGACTCTCCTCGCAAGCAATTTCAGTCACAGTCAAGATTGACCCACTCGGTAAAACAAATAAGCAAGGATATCATATCATCTTAGGAAGAGTAGTTAAGATATAGATATGGATCATTTTCTGTTATTGCATATCGTAAGAATGTTTATGAGAGTGATGAAGACACAAATAATTTTAAATAATTACACCATGTTCGATTAGATCATTTATATTTGGAGCTTATAATTTTAACTTCATATATAATTTTATTCCTTGGCAGCCAAGTAAAGCAATTAAGTGCAGTGACATAATTTATTTTTAATTTATTAGGGTTGTTGGGTTCAACGTGGGACGAAGATATATTAGCAAGGGATTCGAATATTCGACTCTATGCAACAATGCTCTAGTTTATGAAATGCACACTAACTATCACGTATTCTTCTACAAATTATAGGACAATAAATTAAATCTTTTTATTTTTTAAATATTTAAATTATACAAATATCATTGTGTTTTTTTCATATTTTTTAATTTTTCTTCCAATTGTAATGATGTCATTTACATATCTCTTTTTTGGTAGTTTGTAGCAATGTTATTAACTTCATATATAATGGGTTTATTCCTTGGCAGCCAAGTAAAGCAATTTATATTAAAAAGTAAACATAATTAAAAAAATGATTTTTCAAATATTTTATATAGGGTAATGTTACATATTATTATTCGTAAAGGGACAAAAATATATTATCGTGATACGAGGCTTTAGGTTCAGAAAATGACATTTCTAACTATAAATCAAATCAATTTTTTTTGAAATGCATAATTGAGATAATATTAGTATTCTTCTACAAATTATAGGACAAAAAATTCAAATATCATTATTTTTATTTTTTAAAAAAAATTTAAATTGTACAAATATCATTGTACCGGTTTTCATATTTTTTAATTTTTTTTCCAATTGGACCGATTAATGATGTCATTTACCCGGTCGGGTCTCTTTTAATAACACTAATTTGTAGTCATAAATAGATGAGTTATTTAATGCTTATGAAGATAAATGGTTAAAGACAACAAAATTTGCATACAAGAGTTATTCCTACTATGGCGTCTCAATTAGGATTTAACATGTCCAAAAGATAATGAATTTAAATCTAAAACTGAATTAGTCGAGTTGATTAGAATTTGAGATACCAATTGATAAAAATAATTAAAAAAAAAACACACAACAAAATTTGGTCCATCTTTGTGGCTGAAAGTTGGGAGCGTTGCAACAAACCTACTTTGGGGCTTTGAGAAATAAGTCATTATGTCATTTTCTAGAAACTGGCTGTGCTTTCAATTTTACACACACACACCACACATGCGGATAGGTTTTCTTGAAATAGTGGTGATGATAACGAGTGATTATCTTAATCTCGAGTTAAGTTAAAGGCCCCATAGAATCTCTTCCATGGATTCGGCTTTTCACAAAAACAGAATAAGTTTCGCATCATGGGACCCCTCGTCTCGTAGCATAGCCTACATGGCTACATTGCTATCGTATCATAAAATGAATCATGGCTCTGTTTGGAAAATATCTTCGGTGGGACTACCGAAGACTCAGTGTTTTTTTTTATTAAATAAGAAAAAATAATATATTTCTCATTTTATTTATTTTTGTATGATTATATTTGGAACATTGATAATATTGTCCTCTTTTTCAGTATAATATACCTGAATAATGGAGTGTAAATTTTTTTCCAAATTACAATGCCACCATAGTTACTGAGGTACTTGGCTGCTATGGACAGGACACGTGCCACATTCCCAATGGTTGGAAAAGTAATTAAGTATCTCAATGACTATGGTGCAACAGGCCTCCAAGAGTTTTCCAACCACATCCCCCATCCATAGTAACTCAGTACCTCAGCCACTATGGTACCGCGGCAATTTGAAATTTTTTTTGCACTCTGTGACATTCAGATATATTATATTGAGAAAGAGGAAAGTAGGGTCAATGTCCCGTTATTTTTTCTTAAGTCGCAACATTTTCTACTTTTAGTAAAGCATAAAGGATTTCTTCATTCACTCGAGATAATTATCTCCGGTGAGCCCAAAACGACGTCATTTTGTGACGGAAATCAAGGTATTTTTATAATTCTAATATATTGCAGGGTTATATAGTCTTTATCATTATAATTTCTTAATCTTATAACCCAAAATAAAGTCATTTGAGCTCACTGGAGATAACTTTATCTTCAGTAACTGGAGAAATACTTTTCCCATTAATAAATGGAGTTGAGTACATAGCACCAAAGATATGTTCAAAAATTTATGCATTTTTTAAAGTCAGAAGTATTTTTTTTATCAATATCTAAAAACACTTTTAATAAAAATAATATTATGACTTTTTTAGAAATTTATTTTAAAAACAAATATTATTTTATGTTTTTTCTGACTTTTAATTATTTTTTTTAAAGTTGCATTCAAATATAAATACAAAGTGAAAAAAAATTGAAAAGGAATATTATGTCTATCTTTTTTTATGCCTACTTTATCTACTCATCTCCATGGAAAAGATACAAAGAAAAAGGAAGACAGAAGCTACCTAACTACCCTGGGTCTCTCAGTACCCAGTTTGTCCTTAGTCACTAGATCTATGCACCCACATGGTGCTACAAAATTAATACTGGTATCCTTCTTATCAGCTAGAGTTTGTTGAGCCAACCAGTTGGCCACCATGTTCCCCTCCCTTAGAGTATGACGAATCTGAATGTTCCAGTTCCTGTTCAGAAGTTCTTTCACCTTAGATCCAATGGGAGCAAGAGGATGATCCTCCATCTCCTCCTGCTTTATGAAATCCAAGACCTGAGATGAGTCCCCTTCCAAAACGATGTTTTTAAAGCCTCTCTCCCAAGCTATCTTCAAACCAGTTAAGCAGCTCCACAGTTCAGCTCTGAATGCTTGACCTTGCCCAAGGAATTTAGAGAATCCTAAAATCCATTCCCCTTTGTAGTCTCTAATAACACCACCACAACCAGAATTCAAACCTCCCCTAGAGCTAGCTCCATCCACATTAAGCTTTAGCCAGCCAGCCAAGGGGGGTTCCCATTTCACCATCTGAACTCTCCTCGGTTTATGGAGTAATCCCCCTGACGTCAGAGATCGGTTTGCTGCAATGTAGCTCTCATAATGACAAATAATATCTTGTATGGTTCTCTGCTGATTCGGCTGAGTATCATTGAAGACAAAATCATTTCTTTCTCTCCAAAGGATCCAGCAGGCAATACCGAACAGAAGCGGCCAGTTCCTGGAGTTCGGATTAGCAGCATACCTTCTAGTGTTTTCATCTATCCACTCTCTCAACGGTTTAGAGCAGAACGATGGCCAGCAATTTGGGTGAACCAAGGCTTTCCAAACTCTTTGGGACCAACTGCAATCTCTTATCGCGTGTAAGGAGCTTTCAGCCATAATCAGGCAGCGGGGGCAAGAGTTTGAGGCTGCAAAATGTCTGTCCCATCTTCTTTGGTTTGTCATCAGATCATCCCCCATCAAGAGCCAAAGGAATGATTGGACTCTGCTAGGACCCTCCCACTTCCAGATGATATTCCAGTTAAAGTTTGGGTGGGTGCTGTGAGGATTCCTCAGCATTTGGTAAGCTGACTTTATAGAGAATTTCCCATCATTGGATTCACCCCAATAAACCCGGTCTTCCCCATTTTCCTGATCCGCAGGCATGATGCTAGCTATCAGACCTCTAACTTCAGGGGTGGTCCAGTCATTCATTTTCTGCCAATCCCAAGCCCCATCATTTGTCACGAAATTAGAGACTTTTTCTTGAATGATACTATCTGGTATAACTCCCTGGGTAAAATCCTGGATGCTGCCAATGCTTGGGATCCAAGGATCGAGCCAAAATCTGGTTTTGTCTCCATTCCCCACCAAGATTTTAGAGTGAGCTTTAACCTCAGGCCAAACTTTCACAACACCCCTCCAAAGGTTTGAACTTCTGGCAGATCTCTTGATCTCAGGAATCAGCTCATTTCCCATTTGGTATTTATTTTTTAGGACCTGCACCCAAAGAGCCTCATGCTTAGATAGAAGCCCGAAGCTTATCTTCAACAGGAAAGCTTTGTTAACATCTCTCAAGGATTTCATGCCCAATCCCCCATTATCTTTCGGAGTACAAACTCTCTTCCAGGCAACATGGTGAGGGCTACTCACCTTATTACCCGAATTCCACAAGAAGCTTCTAGTGGTTTTTTCTATATCATCGCAGATGCCCAAAGGAAGGAGGTTAGTTTGCATTGCATACATTGGCTGATTGGCAGAGCCGAAAGGACCGATTGAGCAAGGACATTTCTACCAGCCAAAGATAATGTTCTTCTTTTCCAGGATCCCAGCTTTTTGTTAACTCTTTCCAAGATGTGGCTGAAACTCCCTTTAGTAACCCTCTTATGATGGAGATTAATCCCTAGATACTTCCCCAGATCGGAAGTTAAACCAAAACCCAACTCATTGCTCAACTCCATAGCATGATTATGATTGACATTCTTCGACATAAGCACTCTAGTTTTTTCAGCACTTATGCTTTGGCCCGAGCTGTTGCAGAAGCAGTTGAGGACCTGCTTGATGATTTTAGCTTGCTTCAAGGAAGCTTCTCCAAACAGTAAGAGGTCATCAGCAAAGAAAAGGTGAGAAATAGGAGGGCCATTTTTCCTTAGCACCACAGGTTTCCAATCCTTTTTTTCCACCGCTAAGCTAATGAGATGAGCCAGCCTTTCAATGCAAAGAACGAAAAGGTAGGGAGATAGGGGGTCACCTTGCCTAATCCCTCTGGACGGTTTGAATTCTCTAGTCGTTGCTCCATTCCATAACACATTCATTGAACAGGTTGAAACGCAGCTCATGATTATGTTAATAAGGACTTCAGGCAGGCCAATATCAGAGAGAGTGTCTTGAATGAAATCCCACCCCAATTTGTCATACGCTTTCTCCAGATCTACTTTAACAGCCATCCACCCTTTTTTCCCCTTTTTGGCTTTCATCGAATGGATGATTTCTTGAGCAATTATGATGTTATCCGAACTATGCCTTCCTCTCACAAAACTGCACTGATTGGGCATGATCAAGTGATTCATATGATTTCTGAGTCTATTAGAGATTACCTTGGTGATAGTTTTATAAATTACATTACAAAGACTGATCGGTCTAAGCTGTCTCACTGACTCGGGGCATTCCACCTTTGGTATCGGGCAAAGAAGGGTCTGGTTAATGGAGCTTACACTTTCGGGATTTCTGAAAGCCTCTCTAACCACATCGCACACAGCCTTGCCAACCTTGTCCCATTGGGATTGAAAAAATATAGCATTCAACCCATCTGCTCCAGGAGCCTTGTAACTGCCGAATTGGAAAATTACCCTTTTGATCTCTTCACTTGAGGGGGTAATAGACATCCCCTGAAGGCTTTGACTGCGAATCTTGGGAAAAGAACCTTTAACAGGGAAAACGGGTTTGCAGCTCCTCTCTTCAGTGTATAAGTTCTCAAAGTAACTTGAGATCATGCTGACCAGTAACTCAGGTTCTCCTACCCAGTCCCCGTTGTTATCCTTCAGAGAGTCAATCCTATTAGCTCTGCGTCTTGCTACAGTTGTGGAATGGAAGAATTTCGAGTTCCTATCCCCAAACTTTAGCCATTTGCATCTCGATCTTTGGAACCATAAGATTTCTTCTCTAAGATAAACTTCATTCAGTTCCTTCCAAGTATTTCTCTGAGCATCTTCAAGGGATGAGTCATGATATCTGCTCAGCCTTCCATCGATATCTCTGAGTCTGTCATGCAGAAAAAATTTCCTGCGATTTGCTTCCTTGTAGGTCTCATTGTGCCACCTCGAAGCTTCCGTCTGAAATTTGCCACAAGCATCCTTCCAAATAGCTGTCTCCCCCCAACATCTATTAATAATGCTATGAAAGGAGTCACAAGTTAACTAGGAAGCCATAAACCTGAACGGTCTGGTGCTATTGATTCCCCTAGGAGGAGTACCATTGAGGAGGATAACCGGCCGGTGGTCAGAACTATAATAAGGGAGGTGGGATAAGAACCTGTTTGGGAATCGGATGTTCCAATTCTCATTGCTGCAGGCTCTATCAAGTCTCTCAAAGAGCTTCCCCCTCTTCCAAGTAAATCTAGGCCCTTTGAAGCCAATATCAGAAAGGTTGCAAACATCCAAGCAGTTCTGGAAATCTTTCAAAGAAGTCCAGTGGGGCTCCCCTCCCCCATACTTCTCATCCGCCTTGAGGTATGCATTGAAATCCCCCATGGTTATCCAAGCCTCGTGTCTGCCTATTCTGATATCTTGGAGAGCATCCCAAAGAGCCCTTCTCTCCATACATCTCGGGCTTGCATAAATAAAAGTCACCAGTTCTTCCTTCCTAGACTTCTTCCAGACCAAGGATGTGTGAAGAAACTGATGGTGAGAGGATATGATTTTTATGTCCACCTCTTCTTCATTCCACAAAAGCCACAAACCTCCAGAAAATCCAACCGCATCTTGAACATGATGGTTGTTGAACCCCAAGCTGGAAATACATCTCTTAGCTTTCTCACCACTAATTCGAGTTTCCATAAGACAAAGAACTTTGATTCTGAACTTCTTGGTTATATCTTTTATAAGGGAAGGCAGGCCTTTCTTTCCTGCACCCCTGACATTCCAACTGCACACTATCATTAAAAACATTTTAAACGGAAGTAGAGCCGCTCCAACCCCAGGAAGGTTACTTGTTAATCTCTGAGAAGACTTTATTACCTCCCCAGGTAAAAACTTCTGCATCCATTGCTTTCCCTTCCGCTGTCTGAGAAAACCTTCTCATGAGGACAAGAGCGTCCGGAGGTTTACCTTGCGGATTCAAATTTTCCTTCTCCTTCCCTTTAATCGCTTCCCTAGTCATCTCTTCCTTTGAGTTCGAGCACCCACCGTTGCCGTTTCCTGCCTAGAACTTCGGTTTCGGTGATTTGGACACTGAAAGAGGCTTTTTGGAGATGGAGTTAGCTTTATGGTTGGGCTTGCCAATTGTTCTTTCGGGCCGAAGTTTGGTGGGCCCATTTATGTTTGGTTTGGGATTTTTGGTTTTGGGCTTACTACCCATTTCCAAGGTAGGATTAGTCACAGCCTCATTACCCTCCAAATTGCTCGTGACTAGAGCTGAAACCTCACCTTTGGTACTCACATTTTGGGCTGACCCCACTTGTTCACCTGCTACCACCATAGCTGACCCTACTTGTTCACCTGCAGCCACCTTATCTGACACAAGACATTCAGCCGTCGGCGCGCCTACTTCTTCTGATTCTCTGATTATCTCGAAGCGTGAGCCACCTGCTTTCTCTGTGAGGGGCTTTACGAGTTGATTGCCCACCTTCTGCCTTGTCTTGTCCAATCTTGGACTGTTCATCGTCTTCTTCAGCCCCTGTTCATCATTTTTTTTCTGGGTTACCTTCGCTCTTCTTCCTTTCGCTGGCCTCTGGACAATCATCCAGTCTCCGAAAGGTTCCGTTGTCATCTTATTGCTCACTTGAATAACATTCCCCCTTTGGCTTCCTGCTGTGTTCACCCTGCTTGACTCCCCTGCAACTTCCCCTTGCATTTTCGGACAGACATCCTTTCTATGGCCGTAACCACCGCAACCGAAGCAAATGAGGTGAAGACCTTCATAAGCAACATTGTAGGTTTTATTTCCTATTTTGAACTTAGATAAAAACTTCTTGGAAAGATTAACCTCCACGCAAATGCGGGCAAATTTCGCTCGTTCTGTAATCTCTTCCACTTTAGACTCAGATTTGCTGATGGAGTTTTTATCAATCTTTAGCGTTCTTCCAAACATATTACCAATAATCCACAATAAGTGAGTGGTGTAATATTCAACTGGCAGTCCTGGTATCCTAATCCAGATAGCGAGTTTTTTTAAAGATTCGTCATGGGGGTCGAACATAGGCCTCCATCGCTGGACTGTGACGTAGTGACCGGCAATGATCCAGGGTCCATCTTCAAGCACATGTGCATAGTCTTTTTCCTCCATAAAACGAAAGATAAAGTAGTCATTTTCTAAATCAATGAACTCATAGGCTCCTGAAATGCCCCACATTTTCAACAGTCTTCCTAGAAGATATTTGACATTCAAACGCTTTCCCAACAACTTTATTATTAGAGCATTTTTCCACTTCTTACATGCTTCACGGTGCATCTCCTTCGGGACTTTCAGAGTAGGACAGTAGGGATCCTCTTCTTCTGGATCTAAACCCTCGTCCCACACATCAGCTTCCTCTTCTTCCCTTCTCTGCTGGGCCATCCAGTGCTCCTCTTCCTCATTCTCTCTGCTAGCTCCATTAAACTGTAGGAGCGTGTCTTTGTAAGATATCACTTTCCTAGCCGAAGATACCTCATCTCCTTTGCACTTTTCAGCTTTCTCATCAATCTCCAATTTTTCTTCTACGGGTTTTATCCCTCCATGTACATCCGTCATAATTTCTTCTTCGATCCCATCACTTTTCGGTTTCTCAATGCTTCGTTTCAGCAGATCCTCATCTTCAGCAGATTGAGTTTTGTCATCGTTCTCTCTTGTAATGCCTAATCCACCAGAAACCCTAGAAAAGGATTTGAGCTTCAGAGCCATGAACCAATAACGAACCACGGATCATTAATCACATCATTATGGATTTTTGGGTAATGTTCATAGAAGTTTGCTATAAATCAATATTATTAATCTCAAGCCGATCAACTCAACCAAAGTACTAGAGGAATAATTTAACCGGTGGATCACCATTCAATTGTTTAATTAAAATTAAATAATACATAAAATAATAGAAACATTTTAACATACATATATAGCTTGCAATAAATGCTGCATACGTTCATCATGGACTCGATCCCAGAAATCAAATCTCTAAATGCTTTAGACAACATTTGAAAAACCAAAACGGATTAAACCAGAGTTTATAAGTGAATCACCAATTTGATATCACAAACGATCTAATGGCTACACAGGACCGATTAGTGATCGGGTTCCGGTTTTAATAAGTGTGACAAGCTATCTTATGTTTTTTTATGCCTAATTTAGAAAGAAAAAAAAAAAACGACACTGGAGTGTTAAATACAAATAAACCCCTAATGCATGAAAAAGAACAAA
Source organism: Gastrolobium villosum (assembly GCA_032173675.1). Lineage (NCBI taxonomy): Eukaryota > Viridiplantae > Streptophyta > Magnoliopsida > Fabales > Fabaceae > Gastrolobium > Gastrolobium villosum. The sequence goes on from JAVKPL010000687.1 coordinate 9,637, forward strand.
ACAAAATCTCTTAACAAAATTTCATTTTTTATTATTCCTTTTTTTGGTAACATATTAAAAAAAAGAATGTAACTAAGAATTCTTGCCCAACGCATTTTATGTTATAAATTTAGTAATTTTTTGGGGATGTATCTATCAAAACAAAACATCTTCAGAAAAAACAAAATCATGCTATTATTTATTTATTTATTTTTTGGTAAATAATGTTATTTTTTTGAATAAACCACATGAGGCAATCATATTCAAGCCAGAAACATTCAATTCGTAATAAGCCTAAATCTCTCAAAAGAATTTTTTTTTTTTTTACATTCATAAGCACTTAAACTCAAGATCTTACATAAAATTGAGTTGTTATTCACACCACATATTCTGTCAAGTTGCCAAATGTCCTTCCCCCTTTTGGGCCTTGCATGTTCATGAACGCGAATATCAAAGCACAGTATTAGAATTTTTTATGCCAAAGTCAAGGAACAAAAGTATAATTGACTTTACATTGACAGGCCTTACCCTTTCATACCACAAGAAAAACTCCAATTTCATCTTATTATACCAACTTACCAACTTACATTATAATCGATCTCAGGCACTATTATAGTACTAATAATAGAAGTTATAGATATAAACCATCAGATGTTATCGTACTTTTTCCATCGTAGAAAACCTTGTAGATTAGCTACCGCAGATTAATCTTGCTTGACGTCTGCACTTCCAGGTTTAACAGGTTCTGTTGGCGCTGGTTCAATATGTGCCTCAGCCTGCTATAACATTGAGATTTGTACTTCAGTTTATATTTACATTCATGGAAGCTTCATTCATGAAATCATCAACACAAAATTGTTTGTAAGCATGCACACACGTCAAAACAAAATTATGATGCAAACGCCCATAACAGTATCCATCATCAAGTCATGTAGAGCAGCAATACTCAACCAGGACAACTGAAGGGTCACTAAATGGTTTAAAGGATCACTCCTTTATACATAATCCATCTTTAAGAAAGATAAAATAAAAGGACGACGAATAGATTTCTTCTCAATAGAGAGATGTATGTGATCATCGGTAACACAATCCCTTGTCAGCTAAATCAAATATCATGCTGGACAACAGACATTTGAACAATGCTAAATTATTCCCGGGATGATAGTCTTTATAAAAAGACTGATAGACCCCTTTACTTAAGGCATACGCAATAAGAAGAGGGATGCTGAGAAAGACAAAATAGAAAAAAAAGGAAATATTTGGACAGTTAAGTCTAGAACATAACTCAATGCTAACCTGGCAAGGAATTGTGGGAGGTGGGATTCAGTTAGGGAAAAATGAGAATATAAGTGGAAACCATATGTAGTGCATGGTAGTCATAAATTAAGTAAAAAGAGGGTTACGAAGGGTATAGAGATAATGAGTTGACAGATCTCTTGAGTTTTCTTTGTTTTTCAGCAATTTTCTGTTTATGTCATAACCATTTTCTGTTTCTGAATCCCTATAAGGAGCTAGTCTCCATTACTTCTTGTTGAGATATATAAAATCATTAATGTAGTCTCACCCAACTTTTGGGTTGAATTGGTTCTTTACATGTATCAGAGCCTCGTGTCATGGGTTCGATTTTCGCCGCCCCTCACTTTCTTTCAAGTAGAATTTCTTTGTTATGTCATCAAGCCCAATGGGCTTTCTGTGAGAGGGCGTGTTGAAATATATAAAAACTATTAAAAAGCCCTGAGCTTTTGGGTTGAATTGGTTCTTTACACTTCTTAATAATATACATTTAGTTCCATCAACAACCAACAGCCAACGATCATGTATCAGGTAATATCGGATAAAAGGTAGCAGAATTCAGACCTTACTTCTAATTCAAAACTTTCCTCATTAATATCACCGATTATACTTCATTATCCATCAAAATAAATTAAGTAGTATTAATTATAATAAAGTACAACAACTAAAAAGTTGAAAATAATACAACCAATTATTCTTTATTATTTATTAATTTTTCTTTCAATCAAACCCAAATAAAAATATCCTCACAACAAGTGCCCTGGCCACGGAATCCTATAGACACTCCAGGAATTACACATCAATCATTCTATCCATTTATTAGGATTAGGTTTTCCTCTTTTCCTAATTTTTAGACACAATGTTGAACTACTTTGAATCTGAGCCACCATTTACAGTTGGAAGTGGCACAGCATGGTAAAGGCATCAATGTTCAAATTTTACAGAATTGACAGCTTCCAGAACAAGTCACCACGAATAGAAGAATTAAAAAAAAATAAAAAATAGAAGCCCAAGAAAAGAAAGGGTCACTTAAATGTAAATACGTCATAAGATTTGGAACCAGATCCCTGTATCATCCTACAGAACAGAGGCAACATCAATTTCTATCATGTAAAATGGCACAAAATGGTCGTACGTAAAACTAAAAAAGCTCAGAGAGATGAGATTGCTAGCAGAAGACGAAATATTATTTTTCTCAAATTATGTTCTACGATATTATGCCTCCAATAAAGGCTTCTACAAAAAGATATTTGAGAGGATTAATACTTATGTTCTGTTCGATATAGTCTTACACTCATGAAAAACTGTCCATATTTCAAGCGTGGATCACGTCATATCCTACTTGGTTTAGACAGAAAATCTCAACTGACTTAAGCACCTTGAGGTTCAACAAAATGGTTATTCATAATCATTTAGGAAGGCATTAGTTGATCTAATGGATTTGTAATGTGCTTTGAGTTATCTAAGAAAACCTCAAATCTCTGCAGTTTCTCATTGCTTCTCTAATAAGCTTAGCCATGTTTTGACATCCATGATTAACCCCCAATGTTCATCAAGATCCCCAAAAGCCAAATAGTTGCCAGCTACTGCACAAAGCTGTTTTACAACCACATACTGTTAAATGTGGGATGGTTGATGCTCCTAAGAGATCCCAGAAGATGATACATTTTGATTTAGAGGAAAGCCCACTCCTAAAAGTAAGTTGTTAAGTGGGGAGATCCTCCACTTCAAAAGGGAGTTCGATGTCCCACACACAGCTACATGAGACTCACATTCACCAATTCCATCATATAGGAAAGAGTTGTCTCACACACTACCAATAAGGGATTCACACCCCAGCATCATATTGGTTATTTCCTATAAGCTAAAAGCAAACAATCTCTCTTATTGATCAAGATGAAATCATGGATTAATCCACAATATAGTTGTTAGAATCTCAAAATTCATGATCCGAATCTCACAACTCGGCAAGCCAGCAATTCATATCATGTAATGAAACGGAGTTAACTTAAAATCGTGTAATTCATGCATGAACCAGTGTGATTCCATATCACTGATACAAATTGCACAGATTCAAATGATTCATTAACTATTTTTCTTTTTTTGCTTCAATTCTCATAAAAGAAATTGAAAAGTCAAATACGATTAAATTGTTAAATGAAAATGAACTAAAGGAGCGCAATTTGAATCATGATTCAAAATTAACTCGACGATTCACAATTTGATTGCGATTTGATAACCTAGATCCACAATTAGAGGTGCTAGGTTCAAGAAAAACACTTCTTCAATGGTGCGTTTGGTTTGTTTATTGGTTTCACAATTTCCTTTGCAAATTATTAAAAACAAGGAATCATTCTTGTAATTATTAATTATCAGTGAGAACAAATCATTAGAGAAGTTCACAAATGGAGGAGAAAAGAATGAGCTTAAATAGTAACTGGTTGTATGAATAAATATGAATAATTTCTACATTTACTACAAATTATCAATACGACGTCGTTAAGGAAATCATTATTTTTATAATTTTAATTTATTTCAGGGTATAATAGTCTTTTTATTTATAATTTTTTAAGATTTCAATACCAAAATGACGTCATTTTGGAAGAAAAAAAATACAGATAACGATAACTTATATGCGTTTTCCCAATAAATATAGAACTAAGTCATTGACTTACTTTACTATCCCTGTTAGTTGGAGGCTTGTATGGACATGCTGGAGGAACCCTCTCCGGTTTCCTGTACTCCCAACCAAAAACCCGATACAATTTTACCTGAAAAACAGAAAAACTTATTAACATTCAACAATGACCGAAAATAGATCAGATTTGTTCGAGTTTGCGTGAAAAATCAACCTTCAAAAAACCAAAGTAGAATGGACAATTTGGCTTACCATAAGAAAATCGAAGAGAATAGGGAGCATGTTGACGATCGGGACCAGAAAGAGGGGCAGCAAACAAGCCAAACAAACCTAATTCACATTCATTTTTATTTTTTAAATAAACAAGAAAATACAAGATTGATCACAGGAATGGAATGAGAAAATCAAAGGCGATACCATGTTGAGATTGCGAGAACAGTTGATTCAGTTGGCTGTCACAGCAATTGACGAACCCAGGTGAGGTTAGGGAAAGCGAGATCGTGCGGTAATTTTCAAGCGAGGCCAATAGATATGAGTCATATGACAATATAAAAAAAAAAAAATTACGAATATAAAAAACAAAAAAGAAAGGAAAAAAAGTCCGACCTGCCGGATTCGAACCAGCGACCTAAGGATTATCTGTTGGAATACCCACTACAGTCCTCCGCTCTACCAACTGAGCTAAGGTCGGCTTGTGCTATCAATCTCGTATAAAATATATAATTTATTATGTTTTGGTAAATACATGGCACTTATTATTACCCTAAGCCAAATCAGAGCATAGGATTAGATGAGATGCCATCTCTTACAAACTGATCGAGTTAATTAAGATTGTTTTATTCACTAAACCTTTGAGTTGAATCTCCAACTAAAGCTGAAGCAATTCAACTTAGATTGATGGTTTTTTTTTTTTTTTTTAACTTAACAAGCTGTTGTTATTTAAAATACAAAATTTTTTCATCTTATGTGTGTGGTTAGATGTAATTTCTGAAAAAAAGTAAAAGTTAGAAAGAAAAAAAAAACCAAGATTTATAACTTTGAAAAAAAAATACTTAAAGTATATTAATCAAAAAGAAAAACACTTTCACCAAAAAAAGAAAAGCATAAATAATTTCTTATAAGCTTACCAAAAAAAAAAAAATTCTTATAAGTTTCTTTTCACATATATTTTTTCGGTAACTTATAGTATAATTAACCTCCCTCTTGAATTAATAATCAACAAAAATACATCTGTCCACTTTGAGTTATTAAAACGGAAGAAAACTATTTAATTTACTTTTGGAAATGTGAAATAAACTTGCTTTTAACAAAATCAGTAATTTGGTAGTTAAATAAACAAAACAAAACAAAAAAGTAGATGTTTCCAAGAAACCTTTCACAATTACATTATTCCTTAAAAGACGAATTACAAGACTTTGCTTATCTAAATGCATTCTGATGCGTTCAAGTTGTGTAGTGTATCCGTCTGAGCCGACATCATTTTTGTAACTACTCAAACTCAAATGACAGAACATCTCACATCAATCATCAAACCCTTAAAAAATTGACAAATTCAGAGATGAAAGGAGAAAGAGAAGGGGATTATCATCAATACTGCTTAATCATATCTATTTGTTTGGGAAACAATTCAATCTTTTTCACTCTATTAATGGTTCGAAAGCTAGATGAGAAATATGTATGAATTTTCGTAATTAAAAAATTGTGCAATAAGCACGAATAATAAAGAACAAAAAAGTAATTTACTATACATTTATTGTTGCGGACTTTATTATCCTTGATCATTGTTGAAACGTTATAGAAGATTCCTTGCAATCAATTAATAGAACCAATTAAA
>JAVKPL010000688.1:0-15332 GCA_032173675.1 Gastrolobium villosum
TATTTAAAAGACGATGAAAGATTACCCAAATCTGCAATGGCGTCGATAACCAAGGAAATTTTTTAGGATTGTATTTCAACATGGAGCTTCAAGACATGGAGGCAGCACAAATCAGGCCTAGTATAGGCCTTATAGTTCTCTTACTTTGATTATTACTCATGGTATCCTGGAATTCATCGGACACGAGAGAATCTCGGACCGGGAGCACATCATGATCTACCGATTTATCGAAACCGGAAAAAAAGAAAAGTAAATAACTGAAACCCGCTCCAAAAATGCACAACACTGGTTTTATCTTCACGAGTTGTGCTATTCAGATTCCACAGAAGAAATTTATGAGATCAGCTTCCACTCCGCAGTTGCTCAGTCTTGACAAGCTGGATGACATGATAGCAAAAGCAGAAGAAGAAATTAAGATATATATATCTGGTTTTACCTTCACCAATTTATCTAGGGACGTGCATGGGTCGAACCGAACCGGTTTTTTTGAAAAACCGAGCCGAATTGGTTTAAATGGTTCGGTTCAATTTAAAAGTGGTTCGGTTCGGTTCGGAAGTGGTTCGGAACCGGTTCGGAAGTGATTCGCAACCGGTTCGGAAGTGGTTCGAAACTGGTTCGGGTCGACCCTCTTTTGAAAAGAAAAAAATTAAAAATTTATAAAATAAAGTTATAAAAATTAATTTGGTTCGGTTTGAAAATGGTTCGGTTCGGTTCGAAAACGGTTCGGTTATGAAACCGGTTCTAAAAACTGGTTCGGTTCGTAAACCGGTTCTAAAAACCGGTTCGGTTCATAAACCGGTTCTTTAAAAATCGGTTCGGTTCATGAACTGGATTTTAAAAACTGGTTATTTTATGGGGCAGTTCGGTTCGGTTCATGGTTCGACCCACTTTTTTGGTTATTTTGCACATCCCTAAATTTATCCCAGAAAAAAGTGTACACACAAATGATTGTGAAAACCGAAAATACTAAATGGACTTTGGGCCAAGGACTAGTTTGTCTTCGATATTTCTTTACAAACAAGAGAATGAGACAGATGATGATACACAAAATACTATAAACACATTTCTTCCACCAAATCCACTTTCCAAAAAGGTAGGGGAAGGAGGAGCTCAAAGTGAAAAAGATAAATCCAACTATGCATGAAGCAACACTTACAAATCTCCATATCATATTTGGGATGGTCATGTTCTTTCTGAAGTGAACAAGAATTGCTTTCATAGACTAGTGGACAGAGCTAAGAGCTCACACACAAATCTCTCTCTACCTTTGGTTTCTGAATTTGAACAAGCCTTTCCCATTCTGAGAAATTTCGAGGAATTAAGGGAACAAACAAAAGGTTAAGTCTTCGGTCAACGCGTATGAGACTAATAGAGTAATGATGATGGTGGGTAGATTAACCGGAATCGATCCTCCCACGTAAAAATGATAATCAAACTCAGTTGACAATTGAGTTTCTAAGGATTTACTTGAATCAGGAGTTCAGATCCTGCCTTAAGTAAATTTTTGGAAAATTTTTGAGGGATATGCCTCCCTCCCTCCTTGAATGGGAGGTTAGTCTCGTCCTTCTTTCGATAGTGAAGCTCAATGCATCCGTTGTTTCAACGAGGACTAGCCTACAAGGCCGTACCCGATGGCAAAGTGATTGGAGGAGGTTGAATGAGATGTGCCTCCCTCCTCGAATGAGAGATTTGTCTCATCCTTCCTCCGATAACGAAGCTTAATGCATCCGCTGTTTCAATGAGGGGCTAGCTTGCAGGGCCGTATCCCAAGGACAAGGTGACCGGACCTCTAGGTTATACCAAAAAAAAAGTGAACATCATATTATTTGATTGCAATTATTTATTGATGATGAGATAAGACAAAAAAATATATAATATTTAAATGAGTGGATATAATCAAATAACATATGATTTTCACATAAAAAATCCACTCCCCTAAATTAATAGAGTAACGTAGGCCGTACAAATAGGCTATTTTAAAAAACATGCATTAAAGGAGGTAATACATTAATGGAGGTGGGTCGCACATTCATATTGAAGTCGTACATTAATATTATTTTAATCAAATGAACGTGCTAATATGGTTGAAAAGCCGATTTTGATTCCTTTGCCTTCTGAAAAACCAAGGCCAATTGAAAAGGAAAAAGTTGAGGTGAGTGACAACGTTCCCAAAGAAACAAACCTTTTAAGATATTGAGCATTAACTTTCGTCCCTATAACCACTAATGGTTAATAATGCTTTTAATTCCCTTTTCTCTCCCTAAGCTGACTCGGCTTATCAAAATTTCTCTCAATTTCCATTAATTGAATTTGTTTGATTTTGTTTGATTTTGTTTCTATATCTCTCAATCATTAGTGGAAGTGGAGATACTTTTTATGTAAACATAGTCCTGTAATTTTCTCTGGCCTCACGTTGTGCACTCTTAAGAAATCACTTAAATACGCAAAAGATTATTAAATAGTTTATTAGTTCAGATTAAAAAAAAATTGTTATTAAGTTGACATTTTAAATTTTAATTATCTTATTATGAAGCATGAGGTCATATGTTGTTATCAAACACGCATTGAACTCTTGAGATTAATTTTAAATTATTTTACAATATCTTTAAGAGATTTGATTTTCTCATGTTGCATGAGAATTTAATTCTCATGTTTTGACTCAATTAATTGTGGGTCTCACATTTATTAAAAAAAGAAAAAGAAAAAGAAAAATTTTACATGCAAATTGAAGGATCATAACATAAAAATTGAATTCTCATGCAACATGAAAATTTTTTTATCCTATCTTTAAGTGTTATCATACTTATGTTGTTGATTGAACCTTCACTTTAGTGGCTCTATTGTAGAAGTTCCCGTCGTGATTTTTGAGCTTTTGCTTTCTAGTTTGAATGCTTTTTAGACACGGAAGTTTAGATTTTAGTCTCTTCTGCGAGTTGGTCACCGACATGAGTGCATGATATTTTTTTTATTTATTTTATCTTGAGTTTTACTTTTGTCTTGTACATTAATATGTGTGCAGGGTTCTTCTTGTCTCTTTACATACGTTGTTCCTATTTCTTAAAAAAAAAATTGATAATTATTTTATTCTTTAGTTGCCACGTGTCAACAGAAAATCGCTGTGCCCAATCGCAAATTTCTATTTGGCTGCCATGACGGTAAAGTGTGAGTTATTTTAAAAGATGTAAAGTTGTATTATTTTAAGAGAGAGAAAGAGATAGATAAAAGAAAAAAAGAGTTGAAAAAAAATAAAATAAAGATGTAGATCCCACCTCTTTATGAGAGTAAAAAAATATAAATTATATCATTTAAAAAAATAAATATTTTTCCCGCAATATCTATTTTGCTATGTCTTATAGCGAATTAGGTATTGCTTCTCATGTGAAAGTCAGATCAGAACAACTAGATTACTATGCCCAATAGCAAATTTACATGAAACTGCCATGTGTCTTGCTTTTCTCATAATAGAGATTGACATTTGACCACCTAATTTGCTTAAAATTAGGTGGTCACTAAAAAAGCATCGCATCAGAAAAAAAATTTGCTATGTGATGCGATGAATGTGTAAATAGTGACATTAGAGTCAAAAGCAAATGTTGTTCTTCTCTGTCTTCCATAGAACCCACCTCTTCACTTTGCATCTGTATTTTTTTATTTTTTTTTTATGGTGCTTTGCATGGAGAATGGAGATGTTGTTTTTCCAACCAAGCCACACGTTAAGGTATATCATTATCGAAATCTTAATAGCTAAGTCTATGTAGCACTTAGCACACTATTATGGACCTTTATGAATGTTCTAGGCTGTGCGTGTCTAACACTCCCATTGCTAAAAGTGATTGATTCCTTTTGCGTTTTCCTGGCCCACTCATATCGATGTTTATTTTCTCTTTAAATTTATTATATTTTAGCTAAATTTTCAACACGATACAGTTTTGCATTCTTCCGTAAGCGAATTCATAATTGTTTTCCAAGTCACCTTAAGCTTCAGTCTCACTTCACATTCACATTCAAATGACAATATTAAAATTAAACATCATTTTCACAAATGATTGAAACACGAGAGAATGTTTTTAAACTCTCAATATTACCTTATCTCCTCGCTTTCCTTCTTTTCTTTTTTCTCTTTCTCTCTTTTTCTTTCACTTCTCACTGATCTCTCTCTTTTTTTCTTTATTCTCGCTGTTCTTTCTTGAGAATAGTTTTTCCAGCTAACCCAATTCAAATAACTTGAGATAAGTTTATCTCCAGCTAACCCAAAATTACGTCATTTTGATTAATTAGGGTGTTTATGTAATTTTAGGTGAATTAATGAAGGATATTTCAGTAAAATGTATATGATATAAAAATAAATAAAATTACAAAAACACCCTTCATTAATTCACCAAAAATTACAAAAAAATCCTTCATTAATCAAAACGACGTAGTTTTGATGCTAGCCGGAGATAAATTTATATTAAGCTGTTTGAGAAATATTTTTCCATATATATATATATATATATATATATATATATATATATATATATATATATATATATATATATATATATATATATATATATAAAGAAACTTGCTTACGGTTAGTAATCATTATTTCAGATAACTAACCATGTAATATGTTTCTAGAAAGATTCCCGTAAACATATTCAGATGGCTCCACGTTACCTGTTTACATTTTAATTTACTTTATGCAATATATTTATACATATTCTTATTTTTATCACTTATTATATTATTATTAGTATTATTTATTTTATTATTAATATATTATATATTATATATATTTATCTTAATTTTTAATTACTTATTTCTTTTTATTATTTTTATTATCATCATTATTATTATTATTTTACATATATGTAAACATATATATTTACGTTTACGCGCTTCGAGTAAAATTGACGCAAACAGCGTCAGATACATATCCTCTTCTAAGACATACAGACGCCCTTCGCGTAAGAATTGGCCCGACCGGCGCCAATTTGGCATTTCTTGGACGCTAAAGGCGCCACTGGCGTCTCTTTTTTTTTTTTTTTTCTTTTGGCGCTGATGGCGTCAAATTTTATTTTATTTTTTATCTTTTTAAATTTTTTATTTTTTTATTTTTTTGAATATTACAGAAAAATTATAGTAAATATATTAACACTAGAATACGAAGCCGTATTCTAAAAAAAGAAAAATAAAAAAATTTCAGAATACAAAATCGTATCATAATAGAAATAAATGTTGGTGTAAATTTCTGATATGCAGCAATAGAAGAGGTATTGACCGTCGCCAATTTGGCATTTCTTGGACGCTAAAGGCGCCACTGGCGTCTCTTTTTTTTTCTTTTTTTTTTTTGGCGCTGATGGCGTCAAATTTTATTTTATTTTTTATTTTTTTAAATTATTTATTTTTTTATTTTTTTATTTTTTTGAATATTACAGAAAAATTATAGTAAATATATTAACACTAGAATACGAAGCCGTATCCTAAAAAAAAAAAAAAAAAAAAATTTCAGAATACAAAATCGTATCATGATGGAAATAAATGTTGCTGTAAATTTCTGATATGCAGCAATAGAAGAGGTATTGATATGCAGCAACAGAAGAGGTATTAAAGCATATATATATATATATATATATATATATATATATATATATATATATGGTAAACATTTTTCAAGCAGCTTGAGATAAGTTTATCTCCAGCTAGCCCCAAAACTACGTCGTTTTGATTAATGAATGGTGTTTATGTAATTTTAGGTGAATTAATTAAGGGTGTTTCAGTAAAATGTATATGATATAAAAATAAATAAAATTACTGAAACACCATTCATTAATTCACCTAAAATTACATAAACACCCTTCATTAATCAAAACGACGTAGTTTCGGGGCTAGTTGGAGATAAATTTATCTCAAACTGCTTGAGAAATGTTTTTCCCTATATATAATAGGGAAAAATGTTTATCCTTTTAAATGACACAACTTATATTCTTTTACTCTCACAAAGAGGTGTGACCCACACCTTTATTTTTTTTATCAACTCTCTATCCTCCTTTATCTATCTCTTTCTCTTTCTTAAAATGAGACAACTTTACATCCTTTAAAATAACACACACTTTAACCATATATATGAGATTTATACTTCTTATGCAACATAAGAATAGTTTTCTCAAGCTACACTCACATCTTTTTGCGTGCCAATATTTTCAATTTTTTTAATTTAATTTTTTTCAATGGGACCCACCTGATGATGTGTGTGGAAGTATAAACCCACACACACACATATATATATATAAACTTGACCAATATGAGATTTTTTAACCTTCACTTAATAGTATAATTTATCATGGTACCAAAGTCCCCGTAACATATTGATGTAATGAATTTGTACCCTTGACATATTGAAAAATTTGGAACACCGACCATTTGTCACTGTTGGCAAAAAAAAAAAATTACCTGATTGCCATGTCAACGGTAAATTTTGCCAAAATACCACTTGGTATATTTCGCTACACTGTGTAGCGAAATATGTTTGTAAGTAATTCGTTACACAGTGTAGCAAAATATGCCACGTCAGAATGTTCAGAACCAAAAAGTGTCATGTATCAAAATTGTTGAAATTCGCTACCCTAGGTAGTGGATTTCAACAATTTTGACACATGACACTTTTTGATTTTGACATAACATATTTCGCTACCCTAGGTAGCGAATTTCAACAATTTTGACACATGACACTTTTTGGTTCTGACGTGGCATATTTCGCTACACTGTGTAGTTATTGACACATATATTTCGCTACACAATGTAGCGAAATATGCTACATAATATTTTGATAAAATTTATTGTTGGCGTGATAATTTGATAATTTTTTTTGTCAACAGTGACACTTTAGTCACTCTTCCGGAAATTTTTAATGTTTGCATGATATATTAATTTTTTTATTTTTTAAAAATAATGATATTATGATCACCATTCCTGCAGTCAACACCAAAAGTTAAGGTTGATCTTCTCTTTCTTCCATAGAACCCACCTCTTCACTTTGCAATTGTATTTTTATTTTTTTTATGGTGCTTTGCATGGAGAATGGAGATGTTGTTTTTCCATCCAAGTCACACGTTAAGGTATCATTATCGAAATCTTAATAGCTAAGTCTATGTAGCACTTCGCACGCTATTATGGACCTTTATGAGTGTTCTAGGCTGTGCGTGTCTAACACTCCCATTGTTAAAAGCTAAGAAGCACGAACACTTGTAAAAATAGGAATAGTTGGGTCCGACATGCTCCGACACGGTGACACGCTCTGATACGCTCCGACACTGTGTCGGACACACAGTTGACTTTTTCCGACACGTTGACCATTCCGACACGCGAATTTGACCGTTTTCCGACACGTTGACCATTCCGACACGCGAATTTGACCGTGTCCGACACGGTCAAATGGCATTTTCGTAATTTTTTTTAATTTTTTTTATAAAAAATTTAAAATATATTAATAAAGCTTCCACCTGATCATATTAATTTTATTTTTTTGTCTTTTTTTCCCTTAAGTAGATAAGAGATCATCACAGCATCATTGTTGTCAATTCCTATTACGCTCTTGTTGTATCTCATTCTCTCTGATCTCTCTATCTAATATGATTTGTTCTCTCTATCTCATATTATATATCTCTCATCTCAGTTTTTTTTTTTTTATTAAAGCTTCTATCTTTATAACGTGTTGATGGGTATTATTAATTTAGTTTCATTTTTTTGTTAAATTATTAAATATTAAATGAAATATATACTATATAAATTAAAAATATTATTTAATATTAAAACGTGTCCCAACGTGTCGAAATCCAAAAAAATTTAGAATTGACGTGTCGGAGTGTCGTGTTGTGTCGTGTCACGTGTCGCGTATCGTATCGGTGCTACATAGGTTAAAAGTGATTGATTCCTTTTGCGTTTTCCTGGGCCGCTCATATCGTTGTTTATTTTCTCTTTAAATTATATTATATTTTAGCTAAATTTTCAAGATGATACAGTTTTGCATTCTTCCGTAAGCGAAGTCATAATTGGACCCGGGTAAAAAACCCACGAAGTCGGTCTGCCTCAGCAACCCGGTAAGAAGGCCCCCACTAACAGGCCCATCGTATTAACCCGGCAGAACTCGAACCCGGTACGTTACTCCAGATAAATGCTTAAAACGGATCATAATTATGGAAGCATAACGTTCGGTACGTTACACCCAGTAACGACTGACCAGGCTGTAATGGCCTCCCGCGCCATTACATCTCAGCTCCACATTTCAAACCAGAGGCAGCCCCTATAAATAAGAGGGCTCATCGACGGTAAAGGACACATGATTAACCACTTTCACCACACTGACACCGCAGTCATATTCTTTCTAGTGATCAAGCTAGGCCTAGGGATATCTTCTTAATAGATACCCCTAATCAAGGCTATACGATCCAGAGTGACCAATCAACCTGATAAAGGTTGAACATCTCTGTCCTCAGGACAGAACATTGGCGCCGTCTGTGGGAAATGAACCCACGTCCACGTAATGGTGGTTCACACAAGAAGCAACAGCCAGCCCAATCCACCACTGGAACCGGTTTTGGAGGAGATCAACCAACCCCAGAACCGAGTGGATGATGTTATGAACCACGATCGCGTCCACCTCAGTGAAGACGTATCAGACTCTGCTTCTACTCCCATGAGGCAAGAGCAACGTCAGCCAGACACTCGGGCTCCCCCTAGGACGAACCCGTCCATGCCTACCAGAGAATTGGCTGGCAATATTGTCCAATCAACCGATCCCGAATCCCGGCTGGCTCACACAGCTCTTACAGCCGTTTTACAACGCATGACAGAAATGGAGGACCGCACCAATCGTCAACACGATCTTCGCGTAATGCGAGAAGAACATTTACGTGGGATCCGTGACTTGGAACGTCGATGGAGAGGAATAATCGAACCTCGGCAGGATGGCGAACGAAGCCACCCATCTCAACAGAATCAAGCCCAAAATGAACCCAGCCCTGTACAAGACGACATCAACATAGCAATAGCAGGACAGACCATAACTCCACTTGCTACAAACTCGGTTCCTCCAATAGGAACAGGCATTCCAAGGAACCAGGACGAGGTGCGTCCCGAGAAAGGTAGGCACATAGCTGAACCCGGTTCGTATAAGAGAAGATATAGTAAGGGACAATACAACAACAGACCCTTTACAAGCACGATCTTGAATGCTCCTTTCCCGGAGGATTTTGATTCTACACGCTTGCCAAAGTATGATGGAAGCCAGGACCCACAAGTTCATATAGATGCTTTCGATACCGACATGTATATCAGAGGGATTGATGAACCCCTCATATCCCGGATATTTGCCATTACCTTGACAGGAGCAGCGCAAGCATGGTTCTCCACCCTTCCATTAAATTCCATCAGCTCCTTCGACGAATTCGGACAGCGTTTCCTCCTTAATTTTGCCACGAGCAAAAAGCATCCCAAATCCGAATTCGCACTCGACAAAATATGACAAAATCCTGGGGAAACACTCCAAAAATACCTCAATCGGTTCAAAGATGCTGCCCTACAGGTGCCTAACTTACCAGAGAACGTTCACGTTCATCTCATTGTGGCCGGCTTGGACGGATCTTCCAGGCTTGCCAAGTCAGTTTACAAAGACCCTGTGAAAACACTCGAAGAATCCAGAACTCGATCTAAGAAATACTTAGAACTCGAGAAAATGGAGATAACAAACGCTTAACCAGAAGAAGACAAGGGAATAAGTCCGAAAGACAAAAACCCGTTGCCACAACACCGGGATCGGGCCGATTTCTGGAAAAAAGAAAACAGACCACGAATTCCCGACTCCCGAGATCGTGTGGGGAAATATGACAAATATACACCATTGAATGCCCCGCGATCACAAATATGACAAGAAGTGGCCATGACGGAAATGCGAAAGGTGGACAGACCTCGGCCTATATTTAACAGAGGGGGGTAGACAAATCTAAGTATTGTGCATTTCACGATGGACCCGGTCACACAACTGACCAATGTTGGGATCTCCGATATGCAGTTGAAAAGTTTGTACGAGACGGCCGGCTAAGACAGTATGTGATCCAAACACAAGGGGCTAAAAATAGTAAAAGAAAGTTTGACAATAGAAAGAGAAATAGGAGCCCGGCTCCGGAAAACAAGGCCCCAGAAAATAACACCTCCGCAAAAGGACCCCACCACGAGGAATTCCCGGAGGTAGCTTTTGAATGCAATGTAATAAGTGGAGCCCTGGGAGGTGGCGGTGACACGATGAATGCAAGACGGAAATATTTAAGGGAAGTCCTCTCCATTAGGGACCACCCCACTTTCAAAGAAACTCAACAAAATCCAGATCCTCCTTTACTATATTTCACAAAGGACGATATGCAGGGGGTCATGCCAGGACACGTTGACAGGTTGGTCATCGCGGGAACTTTAGTCAATTTTCGGGTTAGAAAAATCTTCGTGAATGCCGGAAGCAGTGCTGACATTATATTATGGGACGCATTCAAAAAAATGCATCTCGATGAGGAAGATCTTCACCCCTGCAGAACAGAGCTAATAGCCTTTAATGGGCAACACACCACTCCAAAAGGATACATAGATCTAAGGTTAACATTGGGAACAAAACACGCATTCAAGTCAGAACGCGTGCGGTTCATAGTAGCCGACTTTCCCTCTGAGTATAATATAATCTTAGGTCGACCTACAATACATCAGTGGGACATGATGGTCTCCACCAAGCATCAGAAGATCAAAATGGTGAGTAGTGTAACGACCCGAAATTTATTAATTAAAACAATGAAGTCGCCACCAATTTTATTTACTTTGGAAAAATTGGAAAACCTTTTATTGCAAACTGGTCTTTAAAATTTTAGATCGAAGGTTCGGGAGTCTAATTATGCGCAGGGAAGGGTGAAAAACTTAATCCCACTGCACCCCTGACACATCCGTTTTAAAAACGGTTACCTTAAATTAATCGTGCGAATTGTTAATAGCTTTTAAAGATATTTGTTTTATCCCTTAAAAAATAAATGTGATTAATCAAGAAGAATAAAGACTAAAATATTAAAATTTTATTTTAGCTTGACGGAAAGAGTTCCGCTCCGACGTATCCTCCGGTGCAGTGAAGAATTCAAAGCCACGTCGTTCTTTTTGTTTGCGTACTAATTATTTTGATTTAAATTTAGAAGTTTTCAGATTACCAAGTTGTCACAACTAAAATAATCTGAAATGATAATTACAGGATTAACAAGCTGTCTCAACTCAGCTAATCCTTTATTATGAAAAATAAGAATTTTATTTTAGCTCGACGGAAAGAGTTCTGCTCCGACGTATCCTCCGGTGCAGTGAGGAATTCAAAGCTACGTCGTTCTAAAGAAAATATTTGTGTATTGATTGAATTTTATTTTTTGAAAAGTTTTTTTAAAGAAAATCATTGGAAAATTCAGGCTTTGATGATTTGTATTGATTTCAATAATTTTTACTTTTATTAGTATAATCTTACTATAAATTTCGAATCACCAAGCCGTCACGGCTAAAATGATTCAAAAGAGTATGAGATTAACAAGTTATCTCAACTCAGCTAATCCTTTTAAAAATAGATTTGACGTTAATATTTTTATTATAAAGTTCACAATAAAATTTGAATCACCAAGTCGTCACGGCTAAAATGATTCAGAAGATTATAGGATTAACAAGCTGTCTCAACTCAGCTAATCCTTTTAAAAATATATTTGACATTATTTTATTTATTTATAAATTTTATAATAAATTTTGAATCGCCAAGCCATCACGGCTAAAATGGTTCAAAATAAAATATGTTGGATTAATACACCGTCACGGTTAAATTATCCTTCTTAACTAATATCATATTAATTTTGAAATTTATATGCATTGAGTAATCTAATCTCAATAAAGTGTTTTTTTTTTGAAAGGAAAACTTGATTTTCATATCCTTATCGTTTTTATTATTTTCTATAATAATAATAATAATAAAAAGTTCGATTTCGAATTCATTTATTACAAATTCATTTCAAATAAACTTCACCATATTCATTACGGCAGGTCACGCGAAACATTCGCAATTGGTAACGAGATGGTTGGGCATTGGAATTTTGTTATTTCTCACTTTCATCTTTTAGGTTTTTTATTTTCCTTTTATTTTTCCTTAAAAGAAACCAAATATTCAACTTTTAAAGTCTAATTCTACTTTCCAATTACTTTTACTAACGTAACTAACATCAGGACAAAAAATAAAAACAGGCATAATAGAATATATAACACTAAATAAAAAAATAAAATAAAATAAAATAACGGATGACATAAATGAAAAAGGTGTCATGTGTAATCAAAAGAAAAATCCTGAACAAAATATATATCATGTATTTTGAGAAATATTTTTTATGTTCTAGGACCATCAATAATCCGGTGCTCCTTCTCACAACATCAATTTTTTCTTTCCTTTATTATCCCTGCTATTTTTTTCTTTTTTACTTTTACCCTTCCATTTACGGACCACCAAAAGAATGGTGATCCCGGATCACTATAGATAAATCTCATGTACCTTGACTCTGATCGTTTTGATTAACTTTCTTTTCTTTACATTTTTTATTTTTTTATTTTTTATCTTATATCTTAACATCATGAAGGTATCTATCCTATTCTAGGGAAAAGAAGCTATCGACAGCCTATACTGCAGGTATACTAACTTTGCCTACTCTAGTTTACCTTTATATATTAAAAAAACAAAACAAAACAAGTAAATAAATGAGCTAGTTGTCGTGACACTAAAGGAAGACAAAAGATAGCTATGAGTTTTAGCAATAAAGTTAAAGAAATGCAGAATATTTATAATGATAAACAAGTGATGAGTAGACTCACAAAAAGAAGAAACCCTCTCTTGAAAAAGAACGTGGAACAACACAAAAGAAGAAAACCTCAATGGCTTAAAAGACTGAAACCAGTTGCGGTGGTGGTGAAAAAAAAACGACGAAACTCCTGGTGCGGCAGTGATGAGGTAGCGAGGAGGCTAGTGGTGATCTTTGGTCGGTGAGGTTGGCAACGTGCTTCAGCAGGTGCAGTCACCGAAGGTGAGGTTTTGGTTCACGGTGGGTTTATGGTGTTTGAGATCTTCTATCTCCTCTTTCCCTCCATTGTTCCTTCTTTCTTCTTTCCCTCCTTTTCTCTCTTTTCAGATCCCTCAAGAAAAAAAATTGAGCCCCCTTTATATAAAGAACGACCCCTTTTTTTTGGATGGCCTTCTTCTCTTTTTTTTTTCTTTGCTAGGAGTATCCCTTTGTATTTTCTTTGCCATGCTCATAAAATTTGTGTTGAAGCCTTTATCTTTTTCTCCCACTTTCTTGTCATGCCTTATTTAGGCTAAATTCCAAATCAAATCCGGACACTTGCTCTTGATGGATAGACAACTCCTGATTCTCTTGTTGTATATGCAGGTAAGGCGTTTGCTTTTCTTCAACAGAGGTGTCTTTGCTTTCCTTGACAGAGGGAACTTGCAGCCATCTTTGTTGGACATGTCTTTTTCAACTTTCCCTTCTTGAGTTTATTACTTTTTCTGGATAAGATAAGGGTGGTGTCTATAAGCTGAATTTAGCAATTTTACGGTTGGGATTTACAGCTTTATCAATGTTGAATTGGACAATTATCACCACTATTGCTCCACTATTATCCGGCACCTTCACTTGCTGAGCTAGTACTTTTATTTGTTTATTTTAAAATTTTTTTTTGCCCTTTTTTTTTTATTTTTGGAAAAATAAAATAATAATAATAATAATAATAACAGAAAAAATGGTGTTCACAGTTGCCCCTCTTTAATTGTTTCTAGCGGGATAATGTAATAAACTAAGTTTATATATTATCTTCGTAAAACAAATAAAGAGATGCACACATTTTTTTTGAGATAACTAAACTAGATGCATACACGTATTTAAATCGCGCAGCACATGAGCTTAACAATTAAATTGCAATGAGCCCCTGGGCTCGAAATTAAATGATAGAAAATTTAAAAATACGTGGCCTCTAAGCCGAAAAAAATATTATGCTCGGAATCAACTGGATATGGGTATACAAATGGAAAGAGAGATCTTAACCAACTGGATATGGGTTTAAAGACAAAATAAACATTCGGAACCGACTGGATATGGGTTTAAAAACGAACATTTGCAGCCAACTGGAAATGGGTATACTAATGGAAGGAGAAATCTTAACCAACTGGATATGGGTTTAAAGACAAAATAAACATTCAGAACCGACTGGATATGGGTTTAAAAACGAACATTTGCAACCAACTAGATATGGGTATACAAACGGAAGGAGAAATCTTAACCAACTGGATATGGGTTTAAAGACAAAATAAACATTCGGAACCGACTAGATATGGGTTTAAAAACGAACATTTGCAACCAACTAGATATGGGTATACAAACGGAAGGAGAAATCTTAACCAACTGGATATGGGTTTAAAGACAAAATAAACATTCGGAACCGACTAGATATGGGTTTAAAAATGAACATTTGCAACCAACTAGATATGAGTATACAAACGGAAGGAGAAATCTTAACCAACTGGATATGGGTTTAAAGACAAAATAAACATTCAGAACCGACTGGATATGGGTTTAAAAATGAACATTCGCAACCAACTAGATATGGGTATACAAACGGAAAGAGAAATCTTAACCAACTGGATATGGGTTCCCCACACGGACAATAAATATAAATTGTGTGGCATTTGACCGGAAAATTCAATCGTGATGAGCCTTTGAGCTTTAAATAGATGACAGAAGTTTAGAATGTAAGACTTATAAGCTCGAAAGTTAAATTGCAATGAGCCTTTGAGCTCAAAAATAAATGACACGAATTTAAAATGCGAGGCCTCTGAGCCCGGGGATTTAAAAGTTGCAAAAAATAAAATAAAATAAAAAATAAAAAAATCACAATGATCAAGAAATTATGAGGGGAAAATTTAGAGACCCTCCATTTTTGAAGATCCAAACCGACGACCACTTGAAAAGTTAGAAACCAATCAAACCCTGCATTCGCCAGATTTTAGACCTAGTGACTTGCATATGAATCTGTCTTTACTTTTTACTTCCTTGTCTAAACTGTGGCGGTTCATTCCCAATGTCATGATTATGCCATCCCATCATGATCCTTGTTCAAGACTACCGAGTCTTATGGTCAAACCCAATATTTGACGAGTTGCTATGAGCGTTGTTTAACCACATTATTAAACTCAAGTTATGTTGCTTGAGACATGAATTTAATAAATAGATATGCATTTATAGATAAAAGCTAAAAGT